>CAKAOH010026433.1:0-98334 GCA_916701665.1 Sebastiscus tertius | reverse complement strand
TTTTTTTTTTTCACAGCCGCAGCCCAAACGAACAACCCACATTCAAAATGAATGGGAGAACTTGCGTTTTCCACTGGATCTGGTGTGAATGCAGCCTTTAGTCTCGGTTAAGCAAAAGTTATATTTTCCACGTCCATGAGTACGCTAGGGTCCGCATGATGTAAATTGTCGTCAGAGGGTGTACATGTAGGATCTAACCAAGGCATTATACTCCCAAACGAGGAGCCTATGCGTCCACCCACTCATGACGAAATTTGTGTCCCACAGACTCCAGCGGACCATAGAGAACCCTCGCAGACACGGAAAAGTATAACTTCAGCTTAGTCTTGTTAGATGTTCAGTCTTGTTACTTGAAATGATGAGTAGACTGAATGTCAACTAGCTCAGCTCAAGTTAAAAAAGTTAGAAAAAGCACTGTATGCTTAATATACAGTATACTTCCCAGCATGCATTGCAGTTGGGTTGAAAATTTTACAGGATGGAGGCTGAAATCTGTCAGTTCATTACAGTTACAGTAACCTGATGTTTCGAAGAAATACAAGGAAGCATTTAATCTCTGAGCCACTGCGGGGGCAGGACCGCTATATAACTGAAGTACTGCAGTGGGAAAAACATTTGATTTGTATCACAGACCAAATTGCATTGTGCTCATGAGGTGATTTTTATGCGATATCAACACCACACCCACACCAATACACTTTCACATACTATTCACACAGATGTGAACAGTGTTTTTTCCTCTTGCTTCACTTGTGTTGGACTGTTGAGCCTCACCCAGTCTTTGGCTGTTCTTGCACTCAAGTACTTTCCACAATAGACCTGTCACGGCTGATTGATTCCTACACCGTGCTGCTCCTTTGTCATTGCTCTGTCATTGTTCTGAGGTGTTTTTGTCCTGATCCCAAAATAACTTCTCCTGGCTTCGTGCGGCGCGTGTATACAACTTCCTATCCAGTTATAACTCACAGGAAAGTCGGGATTTACAGCGACAGAAAGAGATAAAAACAGGATTCACACAGAAAATACACACACACACACACACACACACACACACACACACACACACACACGCACACACATGCAGGTGATGATAACGCTAGTGATTTCGATCCAAATCCCAGTCACTAAAGGTCAGGCAACCATTGAAAATTAGATTTAGCCTTTAAATATTTATTCGTTCAATATTAAAAATATATTCACCATAATTATGGTGGCCTTTCCTTTGAAGGGGTTTTATGATCTGCTCCATCGCCTCTCAATCACAGCTTCACCTGCATGCTCTCACACCTTGGGCACTGGAGATCTTTATGGAACTGAATATTTGCTGGACTCGTGTCAGTCTCTTAACTGAAACTGGGAGACCGGAGAGAATCAGGGCCTGAGCCTGGATGGACTGCAAGGAACTGTTATACCTGGATTTGAAATGTTTTCACTAGGGCTGTTAAAGTTAACGCGATAATAACGCATTAACGCAAATTTGTTTCAACTCCAATTTGTTAACGTATTAACGCGACTTGCAATTCTTATGTTGTAGCATGCTCAGTTTTAAGAGTGAATTTTCTAGAGTGAAGATACTGGCATCAAAAACTAGGAAACCTAAGGAATCCATTGGTACCAAACATGGTGAAGGGGTCTCAATAACGCTCCAAACTTACGCAAAATTGGCGAGGAAAAACTGGTATGGCCATTTTCTAAGGGATCCCTTGACCTCTGACCTCAAGATATGTGAATGAGAAATGGGTTCTATGGGTACCCACGAGTCTCCCCTTACAGACATGCCCACTTTATGATAATCACATGCAGTTTGGAGCAAGTCATAGTCAAGTCAGCACACTGACACACTGACAGCTGTTGTTGCCTGTTGGGCTGCAGTTTGCCATGTTATGATTTGAGCATATTTTTTATGCCAAATGCAGTACCTGTGAGGGTTTCTGGACAATATGTGTCATTGTTTTGAGTTGTTAATTGATTTCCAATACTAAATATATACATACATTTGCATAAAGCAGCACATTTGCCCACTCCCATGTTGATAAGAGTATGAAATACTTGACAAATCTCCCTTTAAGGTACATTTTGAACAGATAAAAAATGTGGACAACTATGGACAATCATGCAACTAATCGTGATTAAATATTTGAATTGATTGACAGCCCTAGTTTTCACATAATCTAACATCCCTTTAGCTGTGGGTCTGGGCTGAAATTCACATCACAATATTGCTGTAAAATGTTTCCCCAATTAGCTGCATCTACTACTCACTGATGGTTTTAGCAGAGTGATCCTGAGGGGTTTTTACAGAGAACGTATGGAAGATTTTTGACCACTGTAGTACATTTTCAGTGACCCTCTGTTTACATAATTTTATATTTTTATATTTTCCACAGTCCTCCCTGTAGACTTGCAACATCACGACTGCCCATCCGGAGCATTAGCTCCCAGTAGTTATATGACAGTCCTTAAAATAGATGTTTCCTATCAGCACTAAATCAACTATTTGATCTGTTTTTGTAATATTTTGGCTTGGGTTTTGTAATTTTGAGTCTTTTTTTGTCTTGAGTTTTAGGAAATGAGCCACTTGTTGCTCGTTAAACAATCAGTAAGCAATAGATTTTTGCTCTTTTCGTGATAAAAGCTTCTTGGCGAGGTTGTGCAGATTTTGTTCTGAGCCCGCTCTTACAGAAAATTGGTCAAGGTTTTACTGCTTAAAACTGAATAAGAGTTAGTATATGATGCATTCATTGTCATCATTGATGGGCCTTTAGCTGCACACATAAGAACATGATATGAAAGAGCAGCAAGAGTGTTTGTAGATACATTTCTTTCCTCCATCGATCGAGCTTGCATTGTGTCCTGTCAGAGTTACGTAATCAAACACAAATAGATTTTCAGACAAGATGATTCATTTGTGCTGCTATTTAATAATTTAAATCTTATTTTTCTCTCTTGCTTCAGTAAGAATCGATACACAACTTCTCTGCCCTTAAAATACCAGAGCTGCTGAAAGCAATGCCAAACAGTTTGGCAAAATTGTGCATGACAACAAATCTTAATCAAATGAAGTAGATGCAGGCCGAGGTTTAAAATTGTATTTGGAAGTCGGCCCTAATTGTTGCTTCTCAATGGAGCCTGGTGTCTCTCACAATGCTGACGTCAGAGGAGTTGAACACAACAAAGGTAAAACATCTTGTGTTTTTATGGGTTCGCTGAAAACAAACATTGAGACCTTCAAAGGCCGTCTGTTTGACGTATGCTCTCAAAGAGGCATAACACAAAACGGTGCAACACACGCACATACTTATACTAGAAAATAATAAAAAATATGGTCATTGAAAAATGAAATATTAATGCCATTCAGACTGATTATACTGTGAGCCCTGCAGAACCACTACACTATATGGTGTCTAATATACAGTACTATAAATATCACTCCGCTAAGATGAATCGCAAATGAATCAGATTTGTCAATTATTTAATACTCTTATCAACATGGGAGAGGGAAAATATGCTTGCTTTATGCAAATGTATTTATATACAGTATTTATTATTAGAAATCAATTAAAAACACAAAACAATGACAATTATTGTCCAGAAACCCTCACAGGTACTGCATTTAGCATAAAAAATATGCTCAAATCATAACATGGCAAACTGCAGCCCAACAGGCAACAACAGCTGTCAGTGTGTCAGTGTGCTGACTCGACTATGACTTGCCCCAAACTGCATGTGATTATCATAAAGTGGGCATGTCTGTAAAGGGGAGACTCGTGGGTACCCATAGAACCCATTTACATTCACATATCTTGAGGTCAGAGCCCTAAAACTGAGCCCACTACAACCTAAACATCGCAAGTAGCGTTAATGTGTTAAAGAAATCAGTGGCTTTGAAACAAATTTGCATTAACACGTTATTATTGCTTTAACTTTGACAGCCCTATTATTAATTTATACTTTGTGTTCCAACACCTGGATTTCCTTCCCTAGGGATTAATAAATTATGTTATTGGTTATGATGCTTTTACAAACTATTCACAGGGAGAAAGGTTGGTGTCAGTGTTTAAACCAGAGTAAAATTAGTCTTGAGTAAATGTTTGTTGTTACAGTTTATCAGTTTTTTCCTGGATATATATATATACATATACATATATATATATATTTATATATTATCTATATATATAATCTATATATATATTATCTCTATCTGTGGACAGATTTCGTGACCGCGTCATAACCGTGAAAGATGTCATGAGACTTTGAGAGTTGATATCAAAATGAAAGCCGAGTTTGAAGGTAGGTGTGGTACTGGAAGTAGGGGGTAGGAAGCAGGGAAGGGGCCCCCCTACTTATGCCCATGGCCTGATCTGATGTCATAGCTGGTGTGATCGCATCGCAAGATGGTCTCTTGTTTATCTTGTGACCACATTTCTAAATTAAATTTTCCTGTTTAGTTTGGTGTTGGACCATAACACAAAAGAGACTGAATGCAGTCATACAAGAAACTCCTTAATTAAATACCAGCACACAATCTTAACATTATGAATGCATATATTCATATCAAACACATCTTTATTTTTAAATAACAATAGTTATTCTAGAAATAAAAATGTGCAATAAATCCACATAAGACCTGTGCAAACCCTTCAATTGAAATTTCTCCAGTGCATACCGATCTCATTCTGTAGTCTTTACATATAGTGAGGTGATTCCCCTGAGAGGCATTGTGAGCTGTTTATAACTAATATTATTCGTCGGCTTTATCCTGCCACGCAGAGAGCTTCCTCCAGTGGTTTATATTCTCTGTTATATGTTAATACAAGCATCGTGTTTTCAGAGAGACTTGTAGATCAATCATACACAAGAACACTTATGCACGCACATTATCGGACATCTATGTGCAATCAATACATAATTCATCCGTAGACAAATATTACCCTCTGCGCAACAAAGAAGATAGTCATTATAATTTCATGTTGCAGTCATCTCCAACCAAGTCAACCACGTGTGTGTTGATTGATAGTAAGTCCACTGATTGGCTTTGCATTGAACCATGATGTGGAATAACGGCACTGTGCATGCACACGTGCACACGCAGATTAATTTATTTGTCTAATTCTTCAGCCAAGGTTGAAACATGTTTTTCTAGTCAGGAACATTTCTGCCGTCACAGACACCACAACATGTCAGTTAAGTACAAACATTTTGACTTAATCTACTTTACTCATTGACAAATATGTCAAAAGTGTGTCAGCTCACTATCAGCAGGAATGACACTAGTGCCTCTCTCTCATATGTCCAATTGAAACAATGCACTGACACATTTTTGCTGACAGAATTCAGTTTAATTGGATCCACAGAGACATATGAGACACAACAATTTGGCTTTATATAAAATGTTTTGCTTTCTCTCATGACACTGTTTGCTCTGGGCCCTATCTGACAATTACAACATTTTAAATAAAAGACAGGTACAATCATGTTTTGTGTCTTTTCTTGAGATAATATTCTCATTTTTGAGTCACCTGGACTGCAAGCGAAAGCACAGAACAACAACACATCCCTCCACCCGCCCGTCCTCGTCTTCATAATACCGCTATTCACTTTGATCAATATTTACAATGTACAGTGCGCTCTCTTACACAAACTGAATATGTTTACTATCCTTGATCAAAAAGATCATCAGGAATCCCTTTGTGAAAATCCTTGTTGGCTCTAGGGTGACTGAAATCGATTATATCAATCCAGCCCATTTTTTAACGCATTCACAATGTTTAAAAACGCCAATCCTTGCTTTAATTTGCCCATTTTCTAGGGTTGACCTGAATGCTTCGAAGCTTCGACCGTTGCCATGGTAATCGACCTCCAAATAAGTATTCAAATGCTTTTTAAAAAAGATGATATATGTAATAATAATGTATAAATCCCAAATAGCTCATGAAATAAGGAATAATCCCACAGCATTATTAATTATTCACATTCTGCAATAATAATTACTAGTTATTCTTAGACGGATATCGCTGTTTGTTGTGTGTAGAGGCACAGAAGTGTGGCAGTGCCCCTGTACTGAAACGGGGCCGTGCCGCGAAGCTTCGAATACTTTCCAATATTTCTCACCAAAGCTCCGAAGCCCAAAAAATAGTATTCGGTTGAGCCCTAACATTTTCTTAATCCAAAATTATAAAAGTGGTTCTGTGTGGCACATTTTTATTTCTGAGTCATTAAATATAAGCCCTGATCTGATCTGCAGAAGAAAAAACATAAATAAATTAGGGCTGTCAATCGATTAAAATATTTAATCGCCATTAATCGCAAATTAATCGCACATTTTTTATCTATTCAAAATGTAACTTTAAAGGGAGATTTGTCATGTATTTAATACTCTTATCAACATGGGAGTGGGGAAATGTGCTTGCTTTATGCAAATGCATGTATATATATATTATTGGAAATCTATTCACAACACAAAACAATGACACATATTGTCCAGAAACCCTCACAGGTACTGCATTTAGCATAAAACATATGCTCAAATCACAACATGGCAAACTGCAGCCCAACAGGCAACAACAGCTGTCAGTGTGTCAGTGTGCTGACTTGATTATGACTTGCCACAAACTGCATGTGATTATCATAAAGTGGGCATGTCTGTAAAGGGGAGACTCGTGGGTACCCAGAGAACCCATTTACATTCACATATCTTGAGGTCAGAGGTAAATGCCAGTTTTCCCTCGCCAAAATGTAGCACAAGTTTGGAGTGTTATTTAGCCTACTTCACAACAAGCTAGTATGACATACCAATGGATACCTTAGGTTTTCTAGTTTCATATGATAGCAGTATCTTCACTCTAGCTTTAAAACTGAGCCCGCTACAACCTCTGAAAGATCGATTGCGTTAATATGTTAAAGAAATTAGTGACGTTATTATCTCATTAACTTTGACAGCCCTAAAATAAGTATCAGGTTGTTCTTCTACTGTTAATGCTTTTTTCAACAAACCATATCCTCTCATTATGTTATGAAATGAAAAACCTTTTTGCCACTTAAAAGGAGTTTTTCCTTTTGTGTACAAAACCACTTCATGGCCTGTGTTTGCCTCCATTCTACAGAATACTGTATGACTGAAATAATGTGACTGGAGCAGTATAATGATCTGGAGGTACTTTGGTTCATAACACCAAAAAAATCACATTCGCCAAATTGGTTTGCATCCAATTAATTAAACGTGTGTCAAGTATGAATTTTTACTCCGAGTCTGCATGAAGACAAATCGAGAATTCAAATGAAGTCTCCTCACTGGATGAATGCCAGTGCTGTGGGCATAATTCTAATTACATATATACACTTAAATATTTTCACCCTTATTTCTCCATTGTTCATATACATTCAGTCAGGAAAGTCTGTTTTATAAAGGCGAAGGGAAGGGTTATTACACAAAAAGGGAGGGAAGGAATGTGCACGAAAGTGTGGATTTGATGCCTTGATGAAAATCGGGATGTATTCGTATTTTCTTGTTTGGCTTTGGTCATTTAAAACCAGAATAACTTAAAGATCATAGCATCCGTCTTCGACTGTACTTCAGCACTGTGTGATCAGAGTCCGTGAGTCCATCAGTTCTGCCTTCATCCTGATATGAACAAGACGTCACGAGTCATTCATGCTGAAGTTCACATTCAGTTTCATGAAACCCCCCCCCGCCCCCAAAAAAACAAAAATTTGACACTTTTGAGAATTTTTTTGTCGGAGAGTACCACAAATGAGCGTCCATTGCTGCAAACAGGCGCGCAACACAAGCGCGACTCACAACCACAACAGCAGCAGGCTTCAGATTGAAAGATGTGAGCGGGGTCGGTGTCGAAATAGCAGTCCTCCATATGCGCACACACACACGCACACACACACGCACACACACACGCACACACACAAACAAACACACATATTCACATTCACACTGGCCACCACTAGAGTTTCTTTTTAATTTATTTTATCATTCCTGATGTCTGAAGTCAATAAGTTATTTTTCGCTCAAGGTCCCAAAAGCAATACATATTAATTTGCAGCTGGGCAGGTTCAAACATCCTGATCTGTGGTGTGTGGGTTACTTCCTCCTTCCCCTCCCACTCTTGTTGCCGTGCGATAAACGCTGATCCGAAACATCGATGAGCACAATCAGTGAGAGCTTTTTGTCACGTCCTCACACATTTGTCTCCTCCCCTTCCAGAGGGTATACGCGGCCCTGCACCCTCTCCTCCAGACACACGTCCTCTGTGGCAGTGCTCACATGACTGCCGGCGCCTCGCCGTGGCAGGAAAGAGAACTGCAGGGTGTGTCTGCTCTTGGCGGGCCCGCCTTTCCCCGTCCCGTTGCTGTAGGAGACGACCAGTCGGCGGTTCTCCTCAGGTGCGGCGGAGCAGGAGGGGTCTCCGTCAGCTTTGTTGAGGGGGGGCGAATCCCCGCTGGGTTCGCTGCCGTTGTTATCATGGAGATAGGGCAGATTGCCAGTGGCGATGCTGCCGCTCTTGACGTGTGGCGTGTGGCTGTGGGTGTGGCGGTACTCCTCGTCAATGTCCTTGCCCAGCTTCCACCTCTTCCACTTTTTCAGCATCTCCGACTGCACCTGAGGGATGATGGGACGGCAGAGAGGGAGCAGGCAGAGGACAGATACATGAAGATTTGTGATGGAGATTAAATAAGAGCACTTCATTAGATGGATTTGCTCTCTTGCCAAACATTTTAAAATTTGGAGATTAGCAGATGGATGGTGTTGTATCTGTCCCACTTTGTAGACAAAAGAATACCTGAACAAAGATAGAGCTTTCCGAGATATAAAAGGGCCAATAAAGGCTGGCAGCATGAACACTGATGATGAAAAATGTCTAATGTATCGTATCTAAAAAGGGAAAGGAAGGAACTGCAGCAGTGGCAGAGATTAAATTAAGGTGGTGGTTGACATGCAAGCACATCTGTCTCACCTCTTTGTTGACGAAGCAGTAAAGAATGGCAACCAGCAGGCCCTGAAACAGAAGGTTTTCAGTCATGTCAGATACTGCAAAACTAATGTTGCACAGTTTTTACTGGGCACAGCTCTATGTATTTAATCTTATTGTCTAAAAGTACCCTGATATCACTTATGCCCCAACCCTGCCTCCTACATAATTATGTTCCCATTCAACTAAACTGCATTCTCAATTATGTTCTGAGGGAAATGTATTTTCTCCCGGATTACGGTCGCAGTTTTAAACTGTTTTAAATACATGGTTAACGTTGTGAAATTGAAACAAAACAAAACAAAAAATGCGACAAAACTACCTTGTTAGGTTTAGTAAAAAACATCATGATTTGGCTTAAAGCTTCATTAGGCAGAATATTTTTGGCATCATTGGGCAAAAATTTCATAATAACCTTTCAGCATATTGTAATTCAAGTGTTCTGAGAGAAAACTAGACTTCTGCACCTCCTCATGGCTCTGTTTTCAGGCTTTAAAAAATCTAAGACTGTGAGATACTTTGGCCAATCACAGGTCATTTCAGAGAGAGAGCGTTCCTATTGGCTGTGCTCTAGCTGGTGGGCGGTGCTTGTTATTTTCTCGAGAGATCTCAACATGGCTGCCGGGTTACAGACTTTCTCATTTTACAGCTAAACAGTTCACTACAAGATGTTTCTGAAACATCCTGGAAATACGTAAACAGAAACTTTGTTTGTGTACAAGAAAAACTCCACAGGGCACCTTTAAATATTAATACTATTCATCAATTATTCATCCATTTGTACAGTGGTTTACTCCAGGTCCGTGTATTACTCGTTCTCAATTCAAAAGTGCTGAAACATTTTGCATAGGAAAAATATGAAATGGATAAAATACATTTTAACTAGGGCTGTCAAAGTTTATTTTCTCTATAATTCCATCCATAAGGACACAATGACAGAATCTATGGCTATTTTTGTCATGGGTTTCATACACTTCCTGTAATGAAACATTTAAAAGCAAAAAATTATCAGATGTGGGACCCTGGGACAAAATCTTATCAAATGGGGGTCCATGGTCTAATTCATGTGAGTTTAGCGGTCCTTGATGTGAAAAAGTTTGGGAACCACTCAAAATCTATCTTACTCTTGCTGGTTTCTCCAATGTTGCCTACCCCAGCTTTAATGTAGATTATTTATTCTAGGTTTATCAGAAAGAAATACTCAGTATTAGAGTAAAAATGCATTTAAAGAAACAACAAAAGGCTTATAATGAACTTATATGTCTCAGAAAAGATAAGAAAAAAACACAAAGAGAGAAAACTAAAATATTTGAGGATGTACGTGTGAATAAGTGAGATGAAGTTGAGCTCTGACCTGGAAAGAGTTGAACAGCAGGTCACAGAAAAGGCGAATGAGGCGCAGCATGGAGCCTTTAGGGACGGACTCGTCTATGACGAAGGTGAAGAGGATGGCGTGAATCCCGAGCAGAGGAATGAGAGTCAGGGTGGATTTGGCTAATCTGAACCAGAGGAGGGAAATAAGATTATATCACAAGACACCAGAAAGGTTAGCCACCACCACCATCATTTACGACCTTCAGAGTCAAGATTCAGGTGAGACTCACCTGAACTTGTAGTCAGTGTATCTCATCTGATGAGCTCTAAGTTTAGACATCAGGATTTTGATAATTCGTATGAATATGAAGAAGTTAATCTGAAATAAGAAGAGAGGAGGGGGTTAAATGATGCAAAATATCTTCTGTAGAGGTATAGATGACATAATAAGAGAGAACAAAAAAACGTCTCCAGTCTTTTTCGTGCACTGAAGGATTTGAACTGGCTACACACACACATGCACGCACGCACACATACACACAAACGCACACACACATTGTGATCTAGTGCAGACCCTCTCCAATGACAGAGCACATTAATTATTACAGCACTCAAGTTATTAACGCTCCAAATTTGGTAACGTGTGTACGTTGTCTTGACAGTCGTGTTTGTGTGAATGTGTGTGTTTGAGTGCACAGAAACACAGTTGGTGTGAATCTGTGTGTGTGTGTGTGCGTGTGAACAATCGTTGAACTTCAGGGTTGTGTTTGGTGCTGGAGGATGACATATGACGTTACCCACCCGTACAGCAACTATTCCAGAGATTGCGATAAAGAGAATTTTTCCACAGAGCACAAACTATGTGACCTACACAGTCCAGGAAACATACGGGTTTCTGAATATTTCAGTGTGTGTGTGTGTGTGTGTGTGTGTGTGTGCGCACGTACGCCTTTGCATGAGGTCACAAAGGTTGCTACTGTTACGCTTAATGTGCACTTGTGCTCATAAGTGTGTCCATCCATAATGTTGTTTGTCTCTATGGGAACAAGAGGCAGGAAACACATAAGAGGAATTCCACGACTTATTTCTTTGTGTGTGTGTGTGTGTGTGAGAGAGAGTGCGTGTGTGTGTGTGTGTGTTGGTGGGTAGGGGTGTGTACATCAATGTGCATGAACACCAAAGAGACTAAATAAACGATAGTCTACATGCGTTAAAGCTGAAGTAGGCGAGATTGGTGCAAATATGATTAAAAAAAGTTATTTTTATCAAATGGACGTTATATCGTGACAGTAATACATGAAACAGGTAACCTGAAAAAAATCATGTGCCTCTGTGTACTCCGGTGCTCCTAACGGTATCTGCAAGATTTCACAGACCGAAGGAAAACAAGCAGTAAGAGCTGATCTCAGGTCTGCTGTCCAGCTGCTGTCTATGAGAGCCGGCTGTAAATCACTTATGAACTCCGACTAAATGGTCAACCTAGGCAGCGCTGATCAAATATGAATCAATATTATGTTACTTTAATACCTATTTCTCACCTCAAATGTTTTCAAACACATCTTGTAGTGTACTGGTTATCTGTAAAATGAGAAAGTTTGTGACACGTACGTCATTGTGAAATCTGTTGAAGGAACGCCAAGTTCAGGTCATATGTCTTTGCGTGTAAAATGTCCGGTGTAATCGGTAACACCGGTGTTATCACAAGTTTTTTCACCGGTGGGAAAATTTCCTCACAGTCACATCCCTAATTATTAGGTGAATCAATGTTTTATGATGAATGTTCCTCCACTAATTGGAAGACCGGGAGTTCGATCCCCAGCTCCTCCAGTCCGCATGCGGTAGTGTCCTTTGGCAAGATACTGAACCCCCAATTGCTCCCAAAGGTTGAGCCAACGGTGTGTGAGTGTGTGTGAATGAGCATTAGATTTTCTCCACCTTGTATGGCAGCCTCTGCCATCAGTGTGGGTGAATGGGTGAATGTTTTCATGGTAGTGTAAAGCATTTTGAGCGGTCGGTAGACTAGAAAGGCGCTGCATAAATACAAGTCCAAGTCCATCTGCTCCATCTACATACTTTCCAAAAAGCACGCACGCACCCAAACACAAGCATTTGGTACCTCTCAGTATCTCTATTCACAGCAACATCTGCCAAGACACAGTTGGTGAATGTCTGCTGCTGTGTGTGTGTGTGTGTGTGTGTGTGTGTGTGTGTGTGTGCACACTCTGGACTTGAATTTCCTTCATCACAGTTTTCAATTGTAAACTGCCAGACAGAGAATAGGAGGGTACGAGACAAACAGACAAATGTAGTCTTACCAGGTAAGCAAACAGTATAGGAGAACGAATGATCCACCAATATCCCATGTTAATATTCCTCTCCCAGCACCTGCACACACACAAACACACACAGACACACACAAACAAACATTTTGCATTGTAAGTTATTGCTGTTTTCATACCGTATCCAAAGAGTAATCACACATTCATAAACTATAGTATGAATTCTCAAAGGTCGCAGATAAAAGCTGTTACATCTCAACCGCCTTTCATTTGATATGACAACATTATTAAGAAAACATTATTATGAAAAGCAACTCACTCGTCGTTTTCATACAGATATTTCACTGTGATCCACGGCAACACGAATATGAGTGGTGCACCTGGGAATGACAGAGAGGTCATATGTGAAAGTGAACAGAGTAAAACTTTGTAAGACATAAAGTTGTTGAGATTGTCGTCATTTTACCGGATTAGTGATGACATCATAAAGTGCTCCTGATAGATCATTCACTCCAAAACTTCATTATTACTTTTAGTACACACAACTAATGTGTTTAACAAATTATAGTTTGTTCTATATTTATTATTTAATCCACTTATCATGCTGACATAATTTTATTGTATTATTTCGCATTATTTATGATGATGAGTTTAAAATCTCATTATCTCAAAATATTTCTATTCTCCTCTTGCACAAGGAAGACTTTAAAAGGTCTCTAAATATGACTGGCTGTGTAAAGCAAAATCTAATTTGTTCATGGACCCGGTCTCTTCTTCGGACATCATCTGTTCTGTCAGCTACAATGACTCATTAAAGATAACTATATCATTCAATTATCTCAGAATAGCAAGAGGAAAACTTAATATAAACAGTCATTATTTATTTAGAGATAATAAGAACATTAAGTTGAAGTTTTCAAGAAAACAGGTCTTAAATGATTAACCAAAGCTGCTCTGGGCTTATGGATGTTTTTTTTATAATGTGTCCTGTGGATTTTTTAAATAATATATTATTAAAATCAGTAGGCGGTAGATTAACAGCTATTTACATGTATTAGAAACCCCACAGTCTTCACTTTAAAGGGGAATTACACCAATTTTACACATCAAAGTGTGTTTACAGCTCACTACTGTGAAGTGAAAAAAAAAGTAGCCGTTTGTGCCTACAGAGGGAGCTGTGGGAGATCTGATAAGGTGATGTCACTTGAGTCAGCGCCGGTCGGGTCTGAAGACTACAAGCAGAGGAGGTCTTTGAGCATGCAGCCATAAATGAGTACCCAAAATATTATGCAGTTTGGTGCAGCAGTATGCAAAATTAGCCGTGGATAGACACAGAGATGCACACACACACACGGCCAATCTCATTATCTCCTGGCGGAGATAATCAGGTTGTATTACATACTGCCTACTAAATGAACGATTAAGTATGATTTTACCAGCAGACTGTTCACACTGAAGCAAGACGTATCACGGCTGGGCCGTTCTCAAAGCACCTCGCCAGCTATGCCGTCACATCTCCGAGCACTAGGGCTGTGTATTGGCAAGAATCTGGCGATATGATATGTATCATGATACAGGGGTAACGATTCAATGTATTGCGATATATTGCGATATCTAATTTTAGGAAAACTGGTATAAAGACGAAAAAAAGTCACTATGTGAAATGGCCTACTATGGGGACAAACATCGTTACACATGAATCCAATTGGACTCCACAAGAGTCTCAGCTTTACAATACCCAAATTTACGCAATTCAAAGACTGTTTAGGGACCCCAGTATACAGAAATATTCAAATACACCATTTTTAGTATAGGCGAAAATAACACATTTATACTGCATTCAAAAAACAGCATATTTTTTGCCCCAAACTACATGTGATTATCATAAAGTGGGCATGTCTTTTAAGGGGAGACTCGTGGGTACCCATAGAACCCATTTTCATTCACATATCTTGAGGTCGGAGGTCAAGGGACCCCTTTGAAAATGGCCATGCCAGGTTTTAGCCTAAATTTGGAGCGTCATTTAGCCTTCTTTGTGACTCATAATGTATTCCTTAGGTTTTCTAGTTTCATATGATGCCAGTAACTTCACTCTAGCTTTAAAACCGACCCTGCTACAACCTCTGAAAGACAGAATAACAGTTGGGTCAGCTGGTGGGCCGGCAGATTTTTAAGAGGTCAATTACAAATCGATACAGCTTTTTGGAGAATCGATACGGTATCACAAAACATAATATCATGATACTCATGTGTATTGATATTTTCTGACACCCTTACCGAAAACGTTGCAATAAATTTCCAAACAGGAGTAATTCTGATCACATATTGGGAATCTGAATGGTTATTTTCTTGCCTGAAAATATCTTAAAACTTAATGAAGTGAAGTGGGGCAGTTGAGTATGTCCAGTAAGCTCAGGCTGCATATTGTACTTATGGGCATTTCTTGCGTACACTAAATCCACATACTATGCAGTATGAATGCACTACATTCTCAATTTTACATCATACTTGGTATGAATAGTATGTTAGTATATGATTTTGAACACAGACGATATCTCTGATACTGCTACATCGATTTTTTAAAATGTTTTATAATGTAAGTTAATAATAAATCTGCCACTATCTCTCACCCATCTCTGCTTGTCCCTCTATACACAATAGTCTGTGTGTTTGCTTGTGTACTCACCTTGTGTTGTCATTCCAGAGCCTGTCATACCACACCTGTCCTCTAGATGCCCTCTGTGATTGTTATCACTATCACTGACTCATCCTGAGAACGGTCACCTGTTCACACAGCTGCTTTGTATTTGCTTATTAGTCTATTAACCTGTTAACCATTCCTGGACCTGACTGACTTCCTGTTGCTGATGACTGTTCCTGTTAACTACTGCCTGACAGAGTCTGTTTGCTACAACCGATCTATCTGAACACTTTGAATCCTGTTGACTTTTCTCACTAAACTAACCAATATTTGTCTACCAGAAAAGAACAGAAACACATCTTCTGTAATAAGCAGAGCATCATTACTATGACTGTTTAACAGTTGTGGTCCTTACCCCAACCAATGGCCAGATAAATGTAGAAGTACTTCCTCTCGCTGAACACGGTGATGACCAGCAGGCTGTGCAGGTAGATGCCCTCCACCAACAGCCAATAGTTGTTGGCGATCACGCTGTACTGCATCATCACCAAGGCACCTCGACACCACGTAACAGCCTGACACACGACACAGAACAGGGGCGGTGGGGATACGAACAATAAGTCAAGGTGACACCTTCTCTGATAGTACAAAAGTAGAAAATGTCACTTTAAATCAGAGCTCCAAGGGGGCCAGGCTGACAAATATTCTGCTTCAGTTCCGTTTCATTAACTCTGAGTCAGACTCCAGCACAATGCGATGCTCAACTGTTGGCTTCCGACAGCGGATCAGCGTTCAGAGGACAAGGAGTGCTGTCCTTCACATGAACTGTTTGATTCTGGCATCCACATATAGTTTCCTCTCTTTTCCGCTCACAATCCTCCACAGCAATTAAAGTTACAACATAGCTCTGAATACATTCCCAATGTCTCTTGCACTCGGCAAAAAAAGCAGCAAATCACATTTACAGGACATTTTTAGTTGCCCATTGCTTATACTTACTGTGGACTGATGCAGACACAATGCCATTTGTACCATTTTATATGACATATACTGTATTGTATATTCCACCGGTGCAAATGTAGAGCTGCTCAGCAAGAAAGGAGCAAAGTGAAGAAATCAGAATGTGTGGGGATTTCTTTGATTTTCTCTCCCTCCCTGACATCAACAATTTCTGTTTCACAAGTTCAGATGGCTTCTTTATGAACACATATGTGACATTTCAAATAGGGCTGTGTATTGGCAAGAATCTGGCGATACGATACACATCATAATACTGGGGTAATGATTCAATATATTGCAATTCTGTAAACAAGGTGATATATTGGGATTTCTTTTTTGGTTTAATTTTAGGAAAACTGTCATGAAGTGGGCATATCTGTAAAGGGGAGACTCGTGGGTACCCTTAGAACCCATTTCCATTCACATATCTTGAGGTCAGAGGCCAAAGGACCCCCTTTGAATATCGCCATGCCAAAATGTATTGTAACTTTGAAGCGTTATTTAGCCTGCTTAGCGCCAAGCCAAGCCAAGAGTCAAGTACCTTCACTCTAGCTTTAAAACTGAGCCCGCAACAACCTCCGAAAGATCCAATAGCGTCCGAGTTCGACGACGGGCTGTCAGATTTTTAAGAGGTTAAGGTTAGGAGAATCAATACAGTATTGCACAACTAATTGAAGATATATTTCTGGAAAATGACACTTGGTCCAAAACGTGAATTACTGGTAGAGGGGCTCAGCAGATAATATAATAATAGCTCCTTCTCCTAATCAGCAGCATATGAAGTTATATGTGTGATAGCTGTAGAAAATTAAACACTATACTGAATTGCTGGGATGTCCCAAAAAAGGTGGAACTTCTGCCGTAAAAAAAAATCCAGATACTCAAGAAATATGGCGTAGCCTCCGAATGTGGCGCAACTCTGTGTCTCATTATTATTACTGTTCTTTTCATTATGCACTATTTTGCATTAATGTTCCATTACCAGTGCAGGCAGTAGTGTGATGTGATATTTCTCTCATGCTAAATAGCTGCACATGAACACATTTCCTAGCAGATAAGCTGACGCGGTGTGTTTGCTCTGACCGGTATGTTGATCCAGGCTTGTGTTCGGTTGTCGCTGCTGCTCTGGGGGTCCAGTGTGAGGGTCAGCAGGGCGTCTTTGACCAGGATGGACACGGCTCTCAGGATGAAGGAGGCAAACAGGTTCATGTGGATGTTGTTCCTCATACAGTGGAGCTTCCTGGTGCACAGGTGACAGTGTGTGTGTGTGTGTGACACAGCTTTTGACTTTGATATGTTGTATTCATCCTTTTTGATTCTCTCCTTCCCTTCCTTGTTTTCCCTCCTTTTTCCCTGGCTTTGTTTGCTTCCTTGGTTTCCTCCTTCCTTTATCCCACTCTTTTTTTCATCATTCATTCATCCTTGCTTCTTTTTCTCTTCCTTTGTTCTTATTTCTCTCTCTCTCACCCCCTTCCTTCTTCTCTTCTTCCTATCTTTATTCCTTTCCTTCCCTCCTTCTTTACTTTGTCCCCTCTTTCTTTTTCCATCGTTCTTCCCTTCATATATTTTCATTCTTCTATCCATTTCCTCACTCTTCCTTCCTTCCCTACTTGTATTATCTTTTTATCACTTAATTTCTCCCTTCTTTCCCTCTGTCATTCCCTTCTTTCTTCCGACCTCACTTTCTTCTTTCCTTTTTCTCATAGTCCTTCAAACCCCCTTGTTGATTCATTCCTTTCCCTTTCTTTCCATTCCTCTACCTATTTCCTCCTCCTCCTCCCTCCCGTTTGCTCCTTGTACATGTTGTACCTGAAGGTGATGAGGATTCCCAGGGCCAGCAGCAGAGCTCCCAGGGAGAGCGAGTAGCCCACCGTATACATGATCCGTAACTGACTGAGGATGCGGCCGTACTGCCGCTGCAGAACCAACAGGAGAGACAGAGTCAGTTACTTCCATGCATTGCCTTTATGCACCCCCCCCCCACACACACACACACACACAGTGTAGATTCAATTTGGCACTAAATATGTAAAAAAGGTCCTAAAGAGTATTTGAACAGATGGGAGGATTTTCACACGCTGAGTCATTTCAGATCGTGTCAAGTTAAAGTGTCAAGACAGTCACAGTCACAATATTGTCTTACCATCTGCCACGCCAAGCAGCTTCACACATGGTAACTGTTACCTCACACACACACATGCACACAAACACACTGTACTGTATACACACACACCTCACCAGGGTCGTCCTCACACTCGCTGGTATTCTTTGGCGCCCATTGACCCTCTTCATTGCAGACTCTGTAGACCAGACCCTGCTGAACTGTTCACACAGAGACTCACGTTATGAGATTTCACATTAGGATGGCAAGTGTACCTCCGACTGTTCAGAAGTTGCTCACACAATCATTTGTTTATAGGAAAATAAATATTTAGTGATATTATTTTATCTGAAACAAACAGAAATTGATGATCATTAAAGTTCATTCTTGACGTTGGAAACGATAGTTAAAAATTCTTTAATTAATCTGCAGATTAATTGCTTAACGGTCCAGTGCGTAGGATCTGGCGGTATCTAGCGATGAGGTTGCAGATTACAACTTCTCCCGTGTGCCAAGCGTGTAGGATTGCTACAGTGGCCGATGTGAAAACGCGAATGGCCCTCTCTAGAGCCAGTTGTCGTAAGAGAATAAGAGGTGGTTTGGCTCTCTACACTTCCTGTAGAAGACAGATAGAAGAACAGAGAGAAACCCAAACCCCCAGGAAGAGCGCCGGTCGTTGAACCCAATTTTCATAGAGGTGGTACTACAACTTCTGTGTCCATCACGTGATGCCGTTGGGCCCAAAAATACTTTTTCCTATAGACTTACATTGGGAAAGAGATGTCTGTAACTCGGCGGATATTTAAATCAACTTCCCAGTACGAACACTCTAATAGTCCTTATTTAAATCATTAGGTCCTAAAAGTTGTATAACACATTAATAGCCGAATCCGGAGTTATTTCTCTTCCACCGTTCATGTGAATGAGCCCTAGACTGCGCCTGCTCCCTGGGCCCAATGGATGCGGAAGATCCGGGTACTTTTCCATTTGGAAGTCGAGCCATTTTGGCATCATGCGCCACTGAGCAACTTTAATAGGAACGAACGGGGCCCCGCCTCCAACGCTGTATCCAGTTCTCTTGATACAACCATGGAGAAACCTGCCAGGCTGCTGGTCTAGTTCAGTGTCTCCAAACCACCTGGAAGAAACCTGAACATGAAAATAACTAATTCTACATGCAAATATCTGAGACACAAGCCTGTGCACACCAAAGGAAAATGTCCCAGGATAGGTGAGCTGCTCCTGGAGACACAGTAGCCGTGTTTCCATTCAAATGTCAAGCGAATTTTAACCGAACTTTTGAAATGTCGCAAAAAATACACGCGAATAAGCCGAGTTTCTATCAAGCTTTCATCACAGCATATATTCATATTTAAAAATGAGAATAAAATGATGTAAATAGAAACAGGGCTTGTGTGAAGTCTTGACACCACTCTTAGATGCATAGTAGAGTGATAGCTGACTCATATGTGGCCTTCACACACAATAACTGCCTCATCCACTCTTTGAAACAACTGTACACACTATTCAGTACGGCATTCAACAGATTGCAGATTTCTTTCATTCCACTGAATGACAAGGACATACAGTACGATGAGCTGGTGTTTCCATTGCAAAGCATTATCCATTCACTATTCAGTCCACAGAATGACTTTAAATGATAGCACTTTGAAGAGCTCTTTCTCTGAATTTCTGCTCCCACATCGAGCCCCTGGATGGGCGCAACATCCCTGCATTTCTCTAACGATCTGACGTCAGTACTTTCATTTTTTTTTGTACTTATGAAGGTGTTGAAGAGGAGCTCTTGTTTGAAAAAGGGATAGTTTCTACACACAGCTCTTGGAATTACTCATTTTAATTCAATACATATTGTATTATTATATATTATGACACTTACCTTTCACCTGTTTACATTTGTGGCATTGTATATATTTGGTTTTTGCACCTTACTGAGAATCTATATTGTTTATATTTCTGTTTATTTGCACTCCATATACTTGCACTCTTTCCCACTTTGTACCGCAACTAGGGCTGTCATGGCGAAGGAATTTACCCTGCGGGGATAATGCTTGGCTCAACAGTGCGATATGCGGTATTATTGCAACTTATATTGCACAATTGTATTGTTGTATAAATAAGTTTTATTATTATGTTATTATCAGGTATATTGTTGCTTTTTAAATTACAAAGATGACAGTTTTAAAACTAACTAAATACTTGTTTATTGTTAAATGCAGAACACAGACGGGCAATGAGGCGCAGCGTTTCTTTCAGCTGCGCTTTGGTTGCTGGTTGATATGATACGAAAATATCAAAATGTCAGCACAAGGTAGAGTATTTACTCTGGATGAAGGGAGAGCTGGAACACGTAGGGAGAGAGGACAAACCCGTCGGTCTGTGTGTAATCATTTCTCCTCCATTGTTGTTGTTGTTGTCCATCACCTGTAGCCTACATGTAGAATGTGACGGTTGGTGGTTGTGGAATTTTACCCAAAGTTGAACATTTTTCAACTCTCGACGACCAGAAAAAAAACACCAAACAAGCAGCGCTCAGCGCAGAATAGAAGCTCAGTGCCTCGTCATACTGCTGCTGTTTGTAGCAAACTGTAAGAATGCGGCACTTCCATTGCAAAGAATTCAAAAAAGAAAAAATGTGAATATCGCGGTTGTGGCAGTTGCTTGCCATCTCTTGCGGTTGGCTTGTCAATATTGTGGCTATTGCGATAGCCCTAACTGCAACTGCTGCACAAGAATTTCCCTTGGGATTAATCAAGTTTATCTTATCTTATCTTGACACACACACCTTTGTGGTACCATGGCAGGAACCACGGGCAGGAGACATTGACAGTTGTTCCTGGGAGTCCATCAGGCCAGCAGGCGTACAGGTCAAAGGTCCTGTTACACACCAGCCCTGCGGTGGAGAGCACATCTGTGAAATCTGTGCTTATATTACAGTAGGTCGGGCTTCATTCTCTGGCATGCATCTCGTTCAGAAACAAGTTCATGCCTGGACGGGACGGGCTCACCTGTGGCGGGGGGCGTGGCGTTGATGTAGTCCAAGCACTGGTTTTTATAGCCGCTCCACTGCTCCTTCACAAGCTCCAGGGAGGTAGTAGAGGAGACCTGCAGGAGGAGGAAACTTCCTGAGGCTTAATCTACAGTCATCATCTACTGTCTGTATGTGGGTGCGTGAAACAGAGAGAGAGGCCGCGAGTCGTACCTTTGTGCAGCTGCAGAGCATAAGCAAGGCCAAGAGGAGACACACCTGGGACATCCCACTGACGCAGGGAGGATGGGGGTCGGTGGGGACCAGAACACGGAGGAGGCCCGACACATGAGGCGCTATCTCACCGCGTGGCCTACACACACACGATATGGAAGAGCTTGTTAGTGGGAAGAATGTGTGTGTGTGTGCATGTTTAGGGTCATTTGAACTGCAACTGAAAGAGAGAAGGAGTGAAATAATGAAGATGTCGAGAATCAACGAACAGAAAAAATGAATCAGTGATATACTGCTTCTCTTTCACACTTACAAATCACATGCGCTTACACACATATCACAGCAGTCTGATGAAAACCATGTCACAATGCCAGCTTTTCATGAACAAAGATAGTGAGCCCATTCAATTGGTTTGATTAACACAAAAGCTTGGATTTGACTTTTCGAGTTATAACAGCATTGAAAAACAACATTGTCATTCATACGAACACACTAGCAATCAATCTCCTGTGCAAAAGACAACAAAACCATGTTTTTTATCTCTACACATTTCTACAACAACAATTTACTGCCACATAAAAGCATGACAGATCGACAGATGATTGGATAATGAGTTTGGACGGCAGGGGGAAGTGGGTCAGAGGCGAGGACGAGGCGAGGTGCCTTCAGGGAACACAGAGATTTTTTCACAGTAACACGTTTGTTTGTGTTTGCGTGTTGATTTTTTTATGGCCGGTGCATTTCCTGCGGTACCAGTTGACCGTCTTCACTCGCGAAGTTGGAGAACAAAACGAAATCTGAAACGTTTCTGCAAAAAACACCTTGCCGATGGAAACATTTTTGGCTAAAACGTTTCAAATTCCACTCTGTTCCAGTCTCTGTGCTTCTGATGATGAAGATGATGCATCTGCATCAGGCCGTGTGTGTTTCTGTGTGTGTTTGTGTCCATGGTATTGAATTACCGTAACTGACAGAGATTTGAGCCAAACATCAATAGCTTGTTGTGTTATCACAGCACAAAGATTAGCATCTTCATTTTGAAAGAGCAAACAACAAAACAGCGAGCTGATGCTGTTTTTTCTTCCTGCAACAGACCTTTTATCTTGTGGTGTTACAGTAATAACCTTCCTCTTTACGATCACATGCAGCTCTTATCGACTGAGCAGCAAAGCAGAAGAACACACAGACAGTTTACATGCTCCTGCAGGTGGATTTTCTTCATGTTTGGTACACAATCTGTGAGATTAAACCGCACCAGGATGAAATATGTTTATGATGAAATATGCTGAGGAATTTCTCTGTGAATGATATAAATATGAATATGGGATGGAGCCTTATCAAAACAGCTATGGACTCAGGTAACCCTAGAAAATGGGTCAAACAACAACTGCTTTCAATCCAGTTTGGTGATATTTTACATTTTTCTTATTGTCAACAAATCCCATAAAAACACCATAAGATACTATACTATGTAGTATGTGTATCCAAAGCCTTATATATCGTATTCCTCTGTGCCATAAACCTCCATTAACTTATTAAAAAGACATCAATGAGCCACACTGTTGGACTGGGTGACATGTTCCTTCATTATGATAAACATGGACACCGTATTTCATTCAGAGTCAATCCCACATACACCGTCATGCTGCTGTAAATACTCACTAGAGCATGCATTAATCAAGCATGTATTAATTTGCTGCTGAAAATAGTCCCTATAATAAATTCTCTATTTACTTCTGTTTGAGTAACTTTTGGCAAAACCTACACTGCCCAGCTGTTTTAGGAAATTACTGAGCCTTTTTTTGAAAAATGACAGACATGCTGGAGATGTCAGAAAGTATTGGGAGACTGACTGTCCCACTGTTGGCTTTGGGCTTTTCATTTGATTTGGTGACAGTATCAGCGGTCTTGTCCTTCATGGCTGCTGTTACAAGAATCTGTCGGCATCCTGATCTAGGTTTATATATTTCTGGTCACGGAGAACTTACTGTGAAATGTTATTTATTTTATTATCTAGAAGAAAACTTATTTTTAACAACTAAAAACACGTTTCTGTCGTAATATATGAACTAAGAAGCCTTATGGATAACATAATCAATTCTAAATTGGGTCAGTTTTGAGCTAACGTGTATTTTCGGGGTTAAATAGGATCTTCGTAATTTGCAGTTAATGTAATTTCATCTCCTAGCCTCCCTCGTTTGCACAGTCACATGCAGAGATTTACTTGATTTTCATGGGAATATGAGAGCATGTGTGCATTTGTGCATGTGTGTGTGTATGTGTGTGTGTGTTGGCAGCGTCTGTTTGTCTGTTTTTAGTTAACCACAATACTGAGAGGAGGACAGCACATAATCCCAAGATTGTCTCAAACTGATAGCCTTATCGACCTCTCAGGCAGGTTTTACATTACATCCCCCCCCCCACACACACACACACACACTCCAGCATCATGCTGTGGAATGGGGATAATTTAAAGCCTTTTCTAGCCTGTGTAAATCTCTCTTTCCAGGGTAGTAGCACCTCCAGGTTGTTGAGGCCAGCAATTAAATCCTCTTCCAAATGTTTTGCAGTAGCTGCTTGTTGCTGCCTTTGGGTGAAATGTATCACTGCGGTTGGTTGTAATCTTTGGATCTTTAAAGTGTCATCTTTTTCTGTGAGTACAGAATAAAAAAAATCTGCCTTGCTTGATGATGGTGCATTTTTGAGTTGTTTTTTCAGAGGGGTTTCTAGTGTTTTCTTTTAATAAGGCCCCAAAAGCTGTAGAAGTTGGTTGGTTTTCACCCAACAGTCATGCCACTTAACAGATTTTTTGCTATAAAAATGTTTGTCTCGGTTCTCCTCCATCTACTGAATGAATTAAACATTCCTGACAATGCTTTATCCTTTTATTGGAAGCATTAACACCCTGCAGAGTGCATGAAACAACGTCAGTCTGTCAGTCCCTTTCAGTCCCTTTCAGTCATATTTGTCATCCTCTTCACAAGCTCAGCGTGTGCCTCCTTTCATTTTCTTTCTCCGTCACTATCCGTGTTTCAGAAGTAAAACCGTGCCTCTCTCCTCCCACACATTTCCATTTAAGTGCACAATATGTATGTTTGTCTCGGGGACAAACAAAGAGACAGAACAGGAAGGAGAGGTAGAAGGAAGTAGAGTGGAAATGTGCGACAGTGAATAATTTGAAAATCTACTTATCACACATCAAGGACCTCAAACGATCAAATGGCCGATAATGAAGTCTATAAGGAAAACAGACCGCTCCCCATTATCATTAAGGTCATCATTAAGGTTATGCAGTCCATGCAACCCCGCCACGAGCACCTCCAATTATGCTGTTTAAATCAATAAGCCTCTATGTGATGAGGAGCGGGCTATTAGGCAGAGTATGGAGAGTAGGCGGTAACAGAGACAGGAGTGCAGTGGCTGTAATGGAGCTAAACAGAGCTCTAATTATGTTGTTTCTGCCTCGGTGAGCCGCTCTGCCCCACATGGAGGCTGACAGCCAACCACTCTGAAGCTCCAATATCACGACTTTTTTCCTCTTTATTTTAATTTGTATTTTATACAAAATACTCACTTTCTATCCTCCCATTTTAAAGGGATAGTTTGGGTGTTTTGAAATGGGTTCTATGAGTTACTTAGCCATAGTCAGTGTATTACCTACAGTAGATGACAGTCGGCATGCCCCCAGTTTGGAGAAACAGACAGTGGTACCAGTGCGGGAGCAAAGCAATGTACTGCTGTGGACGGGGCCGGCAGCAAAATGTAATTTAACCACCTATAAGAAAGACTCGCCTAAAAATAATCAATATCAGTTTAAGTGTATACGCTATATCTAGAATATTTTCACTGGTTTATCTCGGGGAACTGAACTGAAAGTGAAACTTATCTGCTCTCTTCAAAGCCACCAGACTCAGTTGGCAAAAACAGCTGTTTCACTTTCAGTTCAGTGCCCTGTCAGGAAATATGATGATGGATAAGTACCTCATACAACCCAACACCCAAACTGTCCCTTTAAACTACATGTTCTTTGGACATAATTCAAATTTTAAATGGTCGATTCACCTGAATGACAGCCGGTTTTCAGCAATCTCATAACTGAGACACACATGTGCAGCCGTCACATGATGGTTTTATGTCGATACGCAGCAGCACAGTCAATAACGTCACACACACGCACACGCACGCGATGTGTCGTCGGCAGTGTGGAAGTTGTTCAGTGTGAGTGAAGACATTAAACTGCAATTTGTCACAACTGCAAGTCCAATAAAAGCCGTGGTGGAACAACCCTAAAAACATTTGGAACAACTAATTAATCGCACATTTAAAGTAATTAATTCCCATGATGCTCTTCAGAGTCATCACAGAAAACTGCTCGTCTGCCGACAGCACGGAGCTCAAGAGCTAATGTTAACGGAGGTTCCATTGGGTTACATTATGATGCATTCAAGCTCTATGTAAATTATAATGCTGTCATGATGCATTCAAATGTAATTTGGTAAAATGTATTTTTTGGCGAGAAACTTGAATAAATCCGGTTGTTTGAGAGAGATAATTATGACCTGTTTAACTTCCTGACACTAAAGTCAGCTATAAGCAGCTTATAATATATAATTAAAACTATTAATGCCAAGATTTGTTTTAATCAAAACAAATATTCAAATAAAAATACAATCATTTATTTCCTAATCATTTGAATTGTGTGCTTTTTTGCAAATAACCACTATAGTTGACAATAACAAATTAAAAGGATGACATTTAGAATTTTTGAAGGTTTGAATGAAGCACAACATGGGAGTGAAAGCAGTGCTCTGTTTATTTAAAATGTGAAATTGAAATAAAAATATATTGTCCCTAAAAAATATATGAATAATCAGGATATTAATAATCGTGGTCTCAATATTGGTCAATAATAATCATGAATATCTATTTGGCCATAATCACGCAGCCTATTTCAAGAAAATGACCTTAGTTTGGTGAATTATACCCTACTATAAAATAGCAGACATAGGTATTTTCTTAAGGTTTTGTCATTATTTGTCCTTTTTGTTATATTATTAACATTGGAGCTCTTATTTTGAAGGTGAAATATGTCTCCCAAATGAATAAAAATACTGTTTATCGTCTGTTTAGTCAGTATTTAGTTTCATACTATGTTTAATGTTTAGTGAACTGACCCTTCAAATCTTACACAGTCGTGAAGCCATGTGCACAAATTTGATTTATGTCCTTTAAGGACCCTCATACAGCTCTCTGTTCAGGTTCCTGTCCTCTTCAGTGACAGTAGTGTAGGCAGATCAGGTGCACTTGGTTATACTGACAGTCTCGAGAGTGTGTGTGCGGGTGTGTTTGTGTGTTCGTGCATGCAAGCGTGTGTGAAGCTGTGTGTTATGATTAACCGAGGTAGGTGATGGAGGTGACCCAGAATCTGCTCCCTCAGCAGATGTTATGCTTCACAAAAAGAACAAGAGACTATCTATTTTTTTTTCTTTTCATCTCTGTCTGTCTCTCTTCTTCTCATCATAGGCTCTCCTTGTCCTTCCCCCACTCTTATGCTTTACAAACCTCCAACCATTCTCAAGCAAACTGGTTTGTCTGAAGTAAAGAAAAAAATATCATCAGCCAAAGCAGAGAATGCCCCGTTCCTTATTAGTGCTGTGGCCTTCTCGAGGGAGAATAGTCTTGTTTCCTGTCTCGTTATGGGAGGTCCGTGCAGCGGGAAACACACAGCAATGAGGGTCTAATGGAGACAAGCTTCAGTCCTGTGTCTTGATCAGTATGATCAAAAACTCTTTCTAGCAGTTCACACATGCTGCTCTCCTGTCCCATACATCTCTTTACGCTGCAAACACATTAGCTAGTGGTACTTTAGCACCATGCTAAAGAACTCGATGACCTTGCACTGTTTTGCGTGTAGCTGCATTTAGAAAAACACAGCAGCCCTCTGCTTTGTGGTTCTCATATTAAAATAGTGGAGATAGTTTGGCTCCGAGCATTGATATCATGCTTAAATCATCACCACTTCCACTTCGGAGACATCTGCGTTGGAGAGAAGTTTGGAGGCTGCCGAGCCACTGGCAGATGGCCCGAGCGGCTTTGAGCTGACTACATTCAGAATCGGGCTGTATTTCTGTCTGATAAGATGAAATTATGGCAACGCTGCATCTGAAGTGTCCAGCGGCGGGTGTGCGGATGAACCCAGATGAGCGTCGTAACAGTTGTGTGTGAACGTCAGGACGTGAGAGAGGGAGATAGAGAGAGGGAGAGCACATGGGAAGAAGAAGGCTTGGCCAGTACATACCATTCTCAGTGTCCCGTGGAGAATGCCAAGCGCCAGACCCTAAATCCTTAGCCATGTGCTCCCTGGACTCCTCCATAAAAATGCTTCATTTATACCGCAGATATCCTGCCCGCTATATATTATCCTTCAGCCTCGCATTGCTCCCACCCACACCCTCTCTCCTATGGAAACAAATGACACCACATTCCCCAGCCAGCGCACACACAAACAATACTTATACAACCGAGCGAGTTAATAAGTAGAACATGCATTACCTCACGTAACCTGCTGCATAGCTTAAGGGAGTCAAATACTCAAAGTCACGCCCCTGTATGACCAATCAGTGCAGGTGCCAGTGAGGGAAATAACACAAAGTTAAGGGAATAATTTGATATTTTGTGAAATACACTTGTACAGTTTCTTGAGAGTTAGATGAGAAGATTGATAACTCTCAGTAAGAAATCGAATAAGGGTATTTTCCATAATATTGAACTATTCAGCAGTAACTGAGATATTGTACTTGACAATGTTGGGCAACTACACACCACAAAAAGTTATTTGTTACCTTATTTTCATTACTCAGACATTTTATGTATACTACAGTTTGATGGTACTGTATTTTCTGACCATCAACAGAGCCCCAGTGACTACTGCACACAGCTCTGATGTCCTGTCCTCACAGTGAAGCTGAGGGCTTCAATTCTGAACTGACATTACAGAGTAAGAGACACTTTAAGAATTAGAAGCCATCACATGTAAATAGGAAAACGTTAACATCACTGGAGGGCATAATGCTCCTCTTTTTGACCCTCCCATCAAACTCCCAGTAAAACAGCTAACGGATGGTCTCCCAAAATGTCAAATAACAGAGCGAACGAACATTACGTACATTACAAACTGAAATGTAATTACTGAATTTGCAATCCCTTATACTACTATACCATATGCTATATACTAAAAAGGTAATCACATTACAGTAACGTGACACTAAGTAGTGTGTTACTGCTCAATACTGGTAGTTGATATATATACACAATCAGCAGACGATGTAGAAAAGGACAAAAGGACAGAGGAACCAGAGCCGATCCATAGTGTCTCTCATAACCCTTTCCCTGTGGAGGGAAATGTCACAAGCGAGTGTGTTAGTGTGTATCATATCCAAACTAACCACCCAACCTGCCTGTCATGCATTTGCTAGAGGCGCATCCGCTAAACACGTCCCGACACACACCGTCACACTTGTGACAACTGCAAACATGAGGGACATAAACTGTCTTCTGGCAGCCTGTTGCACCACTGTAATGGAAACACACGAGAGTATAGTGCACAAAACTGCACATCAGCGGCTCTTTCTATAGGCTTAACAATGTATAAAAATACAAAAAAACAAAACAAAAAAGAAAACAGCAAGAAGTTCACGATCCTGTACCACTGTGCCTGTTCCTGTTACATAACTGCTCAGTTTCCATAACTCAACTGTGCATGTGTGCGCCTGCAATACGTACCTGCATGCATGCATGTGTGCTGTTTAACGGAATGTATAAAGACAATCATGGCACCAATATTGTGACCACGGTACATGAAAACACACACAAGATGATCGGTGGGGGGCAAACAGACGACTGTCTGGTTCTTCTGACCAACAGACAGAAACTGAAAAATACTGAGTACACATTTGGAAAAGTTAATTATATAATTATACTAGGGCTGTCAAAGTTAATGCGATAATAATGCGTTAACGCAAATTTGTTTTAAGGCCACTAATTCCTTTAACGCATTAACGCAACTTACGACTTTTAGGTTGTAGCGGGCTCAGTTTTAAAGCTAGAAGATACTGACATCATATGAAACTAGAAAACCTAAGAAATCCATTGGTACCAACCATGTTATACTAGCTTGGTCATGGCCATTTTCAAAGGGGTCCCTTGACCTCTGACCTCAAGATATATGAATGAAAATGGGTTCTATGGGTACCCACGAGTCTCCCCTTTACAGACATGCCCACTTTATGATAATCACATGCAGTTTGGGGCAAGTCATAGTCATGTCAGCACACTGACACACTGACAGCTGTTGTTGCCTGTTGGGCTGCAGTTTGCCATGTCATGATCGGAGCATATTTTTTATGCTAAATGCAGTACCTGTGAGGGTTTCTGGACAATATTTGTCATTGTTTTGTGTTGTTATTTGATTTCCAGTAATAAATACATACATACATTTGCATAAAGCAAGCATATTTTCCCACTCCCATGTTGATAAGAGTATTAAATAGATGCGATTAATCAGGATTAAATATTATAATCGATTGACAGCCCTAAATTATAGCAATATATTCTGCAAAGAAAGGTTCCATGCCATATTTGAGTCATTGTGATGTTGCCATCTCAATTCTGTGCAATTTCTTTGAGTTCTAAAAATTGAGGTGGAAAGATGAGATTTGAGAACCTGAAACAAACAATTTGAAAAAATAAAATAAAACACAGAATGCAACCTGCATCCTCCAATCAACCCACACAAACACACACAGCCTAAAATAGCTGATGCATTATGTTCATTATGTACCCTGACCCAAAACCCAATGCCTTTTGTAAATGAGCTGAAAAAAAGGCCTTTTGAAGCCATGAAGCGATACAGAGCACGTGTTCGAGGGAAAATCAGCGGGACAATGTCCTTCAGAGCTCCACATCTCTCCCTGACTTCACAACCATGGCTTTTGTTAGCAGGCAGATTTTAGCTAAATGGGTTAAAACTCCAGGAAACGTGACAGAAATGAAAAAAAGAACAAAAAAAAACGTCTTCTGAACAAAAACCTTGCTTTGAAATATTATTGCATTGTTCGAGGTTGACGTGACTACCTTCGCCAAAGTTACCATGACAGCAGTGAATGAGATCACACCCAACATCTCTTTATGGGATTAAAATCCTTAAGAGGACGATTCTGTAGGCATGAAACCATTGGAGAAGTTTCAAATATGGTATTCTGAGCTGTCACTGTGTCATCTGATTGAATCCGACGACTCTTGCCATTTTATGTTTTAACAGTATTTTATTGTTCCTGTGTTTTCTGATCCAATTTCTTGTTTTAACTTGCATTTGCTTTTATTTTAGTTTTTTTGTTTTCTTTAGAAAGCACTTGGTAACTCTCTTGAAAAGTGCTATACGAATATATATATTTTATATTATTGTTATTATTATTATTATTACAATAAACAAGATAATATTCCACATTTGAGAATACCGATTACTATGGTACTGAAACACAATCACTTTTATTTGTTTAGTTGGTTACAACAATAACCACATGGTTAAAGTTAGGGAACGGCCATGGTCATGGTTCAAAGAAACCAATGTTGACTGTCGGAGGGAACCAGAAAATGAATAGCAGTCCAAAGTTTTGTTTGTGATTCTACAATAACGTCACCCAACTTCCTGTTTTCCTTCTGACAATAATCCTAATTCCTACGGCCACTAGAGGGCTTTGTCACTTCAACGTAGACATATGTTGTTTTTGGATATTTGCTGGGACGGCGGACCATGGGTGTATAAAAAGAACAGAGCTGACGGGAGAGCTAGTGACGGACTTGGCGAAGTTAGCTTAAGTATACATGTGTGACTACGTCTGCTTTTCAAAATAAGGTGTTAACTAATTTGTGAGGGAAATGTCTAGTCTTTGATTTTTGGGTTGCTGGACTTCAGGACATCTCTGACTACATACATGCTGAAAATCAAACATTTGAATGTATCAATTTAGATATTTTTCAAATTAAAAGTCCCTAGAAGTGTACGATTCAACTTTTTCCCATGGTCTAGTGTTAAAAAAGTTTAGAAAAAGTGCAATAAATCGTAATATCGAATTGCAATACTTAAAAATCGTAATACACATCAAATCAGCACCCAAACATCGTGGTAGTATCGAATCGGGAGATAGGCTTATTGTCCCAGCCATATAAGTTATGTTAGTGGCGTTTGTGATGTGTTTTCCGTATGTTACGTTGCTTTCGTATGTATTTTACATAAGTGGTTTTGTTGTCTCAACCTAACTGCGGTTAACTAACTGTAGTTTTGTTGTGTTGCGTACAAACGGCAAAAATGTGTCCTCATGACACGCGGAATGTCCTTGTAACGTCGTGCTATTTAAAGGCCTTCCCATCGGGAGATCGGGTTGCATATTAACACTGTATGCTTCTTACTGCAGCACAAAAACACTGGATGAACGAACATCATCCCTGCATTACCACCTCACTTCACTGCACTTCATTCTACTGGCAGCCAGATTGAATCTTTAAACTCTTCATACTACAATAAAACTGTGCTGAACTGACAGTCAGGATGTTCAAAGATGATGTTATCTGCCCCAAATGTGTGTTTCCTGTCTTGTGCATCACATCAGTAAAACAAAACATGCTCCATGTTAGGACTCTGGCTAAACCAGACAACTTAAATATCAGTGACTGTTATTTATTTTTATGGCATCAATAGCATTTCTCACTGAGTGCCTGAGGTGTGACAGAGAGTTTTCATCTGAGACATTTGATTCACGGCTGACATCCAGAGATTTTGTTATTTCCTGGTATCAAATACTGCTGCATCAGCACCGATTTATATTGAGATCTAAATTACAAAGTAATGAAGGATGCACATCTTTTTCATCACCTCTGTTGAATAGAAATAACTGATTAACATGCTGTTGCACTTTTGTAAGATTTCCATTCACAGTGAATAGAATTTTCCCCTAAAATAAAATCCATCTTGAATAAATCCAACAAACACATTGAGGGCGTCGCTTTAATTAACACTACACCCATTAAAAAGATTAAAACCAACTTATTTCTCTCTTTTCTCATTTCTGTCTGGTGGGCTCTATTTGTAACCGGGGATCTGTGGAAGTATGAAAAGAGAGCAAAGTAAAAAGAGGACAAAGTGTTCTGGGTCCATTCTTTGCTGTCAGATGAGATACATTTCAGATTTAGCAAACAAAAAGAATTAGATAATTCAGTTAAAGCTAAATAGACCCATATGTGCCAGCAGCCTCTAAAGACACAGAGTTTTATCTTTCTCTGTGTGTGTGTGAGAGAGAGACACACACAAAGAGAGTGTGTGTTGCATGCATTTGCATCCTGAAGGGTCTGGCTCATAACTCAACTGAGTGTGTTTGGCTGCAGTATTACTCCCTTTAAATCATATAACAGATAATTACATTTATTATGTTGTCTTTAGATAAGCTCAAGAGGGTAAAACATAAATAACTCAACTATGTGTCCTATTAAATTCAAGCCACTAATTTAAAGACTAAATGAGTTCCCTGCAAAGAAATGATCTTTATGTGCCAAAATGATGAACAGATGTGCAACAACCAGTATTATTGTGAAATATTTATGTGTTTGTGAATCAAAATTTCCCCAAATGGTCGACATATGCCTCCAATTTTCATTATTAAACTCCGGACACATCTCTGTGATCAAGGATGTTTTGCAGGGTCAGAGGTCAAAATGTGCAGCTGTTGTAGAAAAAGAAACTGAGCTATGGCATCATAAGGTAAAAAAAGTTTTTCAATACTGTAATGGAAGTAATTGTTTCACAAGCTGGATGAGAGGATCGGGAAGTTAGTGTAAAAAAGTTGAAAAATGGAATCCGTCCAAGAACGAGGGTGAGAGTGACGTCATTTCTAATCACTTAAGCAAAGATTTTCAAAGAGAGGTAATTCAATTTTTCAAATGCACACAATGTAATTTTAATGAGCTCAAATAGGCTTTTTATGTTAAAAGCTTTAATGAAAGTAAAACGCAATGCAAAAGAAAAAGGCTTCCTTTTATTTTGTATGCAGTCGGAGATTCCAGAGAAGACAAAATAAGCTGCTTTCTCAGATTCGCAGGCTTGTAGACTCCTGCAGGGAATCTGCTGAAGTGTTTCCAACAACCAGCAGCTCTGCTCAGTGAGGGGACAGTGTGTTTTCAGGCCTTCCCAGGCTAGAAAGGAATCAAATCTTAAAACGATTTAAGTCCCTGAACACCCACACAGGTGTTTTCTATCATTCTGACTGATTAAAGCTGAGGTGGGAGGAGCTGCTGGTCATGTAGGAATAGATCCTTCTGATTAGTCATGACAAGAAAAGCACAAGTGTCCCAGTAAGCTGTGACAGTGACCAATACACCAATACCAGGACCCTGAAAGCAGCTAAATGGAATTCAGACATCATTAATGTTATTAGCTACACTTGGTTTTTATTCCACTGCAGACATTTTGACTTGTCACAGCAGGAAAACCACAGGTTTAACAAATGCTATGGTGAGGACTTTGTTCAATACAATCAAGTGGACTGCAGCCATTAATGTTATTAGTTACACTTGTGCTTATCCTGCTATGACATATATTTCTCTGGTCTGGTAGTGTTAACTTAAAAAGTCTTTATTTTCTATGTGGCACGAATCTGCTCACGCCGTCAGTGTTTAATCAGGATTTCAATCAATTCTGTCTTATATATATGTATATATATATAATCATATAGTCATATAGTCATATTAAACTTTTGTCCCGTGATTATTCACTTGATCACCCATTCACTTCAATTAATGAATTTAAGTATGCAGTTCTTGTGATATCAAAGAACTTTGATTAGCAGTATTTTTATTGATAAGAAGTGAAAGTTCGTTCCATTGCAACGTCAGCGCCCAGCAGCAAAGCTACACTTCCACCATTTTGGACTGAAAGCGACTCCCGGACACCAGTAAAACGTCCGCCTACAAAGTGCCGTACAAAAGTAAAACAAAATTATTTCTATTCTATTGTCATATTTAATGTCTCTACTGAAATGGCCTGTGTTGAACAATAAAACGTATTAGAATAATACATACTATTATAACTATTTACTTACTTATTTATATATTTATTAAACATTTTTGCTCGGCTGCTTCTCAGAGGAGCATAAAGTGAGCGAAAAACACAGCACACAGATTTTGAGAGAAAATCTCAATCCTTTACATGTCCAGGACCTCCAGAATGGATGTACAATAGACCACAGACCATGGATGTAGAAGAGGTAGTGTCCTGTACTTTTGCCCTGCGTGTTAGTAAATACCTCACAACTACATTAAATTCTGTTTATGTCATAATACTAGCGCTACTAGCTACTGGTCGATAGCCGGTTGTTTGGGAACAGAGACAGTAATACATCCACCACGGTACAGGCTGACAGCATACAGCCCATTGGTGTATTATAATATAATAATAAAAGTGATGAATTACAGCCAATATATCCATCATTACAGCCTCACACAGCTAGCAGGAAGCAAGCAGAACCGGATATGTCATATAAGCGAGCAGGGCGGTGCAGTCCTGTGGGTTTGATACCCATTCGTTATGCCAAGGAAAAGCTGGATTCAGCTTTTAGTTCATTTTACAACTTTTAGGACATTGTGATTTATGAGGGTGATGAGGGTTATTTAAGTATATTCTGGCCATCTCGCCAGTCTCAGACTCACTTTTATTCAACTTTTCCCTGTGAATTTGCAATCTAAACATTGATGTTTGGAAATGGAAAAGTTATTATTCCAGTGTGGTGTTATCACCTTGTTTTTCTACAATATTACACTGCCAGACTACAAACTGCAGCATTGTCTGTTTACACTCTATGATTGCTCTGCTCAATACTTATTCATTACCCACATTGAAAACATGACATTGCATCTTTTTTATTTCGGGCCTGAATGTGGGGCAGTTTCGTTGGACAGAAGGCTAAATGTGATCATAGCTTGAGTTGAGGGAGTTAAGCACAGGCTGCACAAGCCCACACAGCATGAGAAGAGGTCTCATCAATGACATAAGTGAAATCACCTGTGTGAGAACCATGGATGTGTAGGGCCTTTTATAGAAGTCTGAATGTATTTTGCATGAATAAAACTCTGACGTTGTTTAATGCTGCATTCATTTTTCCATTAACTGTGAAGTGCTGGCAAGTGGTTTAAGGTTAAGGACACGTCTTACACTGAAAAACTGTATACTTCCACTCAAGAGAAAGACATTGTGGATAAATGTGTTCTTCATTGTGATTTCGGTCTGCTACAAAACCATTCAAGAGGCTGAATTAACTGACAGTGAGCCTGGAAAGCAGCTACAGGACATTCAGTCGTGCGTCATGTGGCGTGCAATTAGCCTGTACCTGTGGTCCAGACGCCACACACTACTGCTGTATGATGACACACAGTATGGAACAAGCACAAATTATCCCGTATATCCTGGCCTATATGCTGCCAACTGTGTAACATCACTTCCAACAGCTTTAGAGCACCCAATGGTGCCTTGTTTCCCCCAAACCATTTTAACACATTTTAGTTCTAATATGCTTGTTTACATTTGTTAGGCAAAAACTTTGTGATGAATAAAAAGGGCCAGGATTTGCACAACACTGAGTACACACCTTTAGTGAATGTGATCCAGTTTCCACCATAAGTGATCGAGTCAAGTCAATTTTATTTGCATAGCCCAAAATCACAAATCACAAATTTGCCTCAGGGGGCTTTACATCTGTACAGGATACGACGCCCTCTGTCCTTTACAGTGTGACCCTCTCATCGGATAAGGAAAAACTCCCTCGCCACCCCCCAAAAAAAACCTTTTAATAGGGAAAAAATAAAAAATGGAAGACACCTCAGGAAGAGCAACAGAGGATGGACAGATATGCAATATGTCGTGCGTACAGAGTAAAAACATAATGAAAATACAACATAGTCAATACATATGACAAAAAATAATACATATACATATGTAAGAAGGTGGATCCAGGAGGATGTCAAGCAGCTTCCCGGCGTCGCCAAACAGATAGGCCAGAGCAACACAACCTCCTCTCCACACCAAATAGATGGAGCCAGAGCAACACGACCTCCTCGCCACGCCAAATAGATGGAGCCAGAGCAACACGACCTCCTCGCCATGCCAAATAGATGGAGCCAGAGCAACACGACCTCCTCTCCAAGTGATCTCCTTTCCGTTTTGAACATCATGGCTCATCTGACACATGCACTAGATTACAAAGTACTTATTTCTTATTACAATTGTTATTTCTGATCTCATGCTAGTGGTTGTGTCCTGAATGGTCTTACTTCTAAAAGTGGAAACTACGGAGAAATTTAAACCAGCGTCTTTCCACCCACTGGCCAGGTGTATGTGGAGGCTCTCGGAGCTGCTAACATGAGTTGTTACTGTTTGATGATCGTATGTCACCAAAGACAGTCAGAGGGTTCATCGGGTGCAGCCAACTGTTCATATTTGTTCACTTAATTTTCTTCCTAATCAACATCAGTAATGCATACGCCCACAGGCCGAGGCCACGCAGGCACACAACTGTGCATTCACATAATTTCCTGCAAGACCCTCTAGACATGTTCCGTAAACATGTAAGTATGCCTGCTGCATGCAACACAGGAATTAACCCCACTATACAAGCGTATAGTGTCTTTGCACTCACTTTAACATTTTAATACAATGTGTGACAGCATACATATTGCAGTATATATATGCTGAGATGGGACAGAGTGGAGAGCTGGATGACAGGGAAATGAGGGTATACTGGAATGTAGAAAATCCCCACAGGAAGCAGGAGGAGAGAGTCATTTGATATCGCTGCACATCTCTCCGTTAAATGAGAACCCAAAGGGACAACAAGGCTCATTATATAGGTGCCATATGTGATAGTAGTGTGGTGTGATGTAGGCCTTTATTAAACGAGTGTTCACACTGCATCTTTTCATCTAAACAAATAGAGAGGTGAAATCATTAGCTGGCATTGGAACACCATGGGACCTTATTTGGGAAAAATATGAACGGTAGTCAACAGCGAGAGACAAAAAAATGTTTTGATCACATTTGATTTGTGCCATGAATCACACATATGATGTTTGTCAATTTAAAACAGAATTTTGCAGGTCAAGAAAGTTGCAGTTTGTTGTAAAACTGTTGAAGTATAAGACTGAAAATAGGTAATTAGAAAGACTAAACACGCAAAAGTCGCATAGTGACGTCTCTCTCGCTGAAGCTACGCTGCCTGTGTGTTTCGTACTGGGATGTACTCACACGAGCAACAAGTTTCTCTTCCCGGCTGATAAAAAGACCAGGAGTCACGGTTAAAACGCATCAGGTAAGATAACGTTACATTGTGCGTGGAACATAGCTAAGTTAGCTAGCTAGCTAGTGTTGGTGACGTATATTGTGCGAGACGAGAGAGAGATGTAGTTCACTGAGCAGTTTCACACAAAACTAAATGATACTGCGACAAACCTACAACAAACTGCCACTTTCTTGTCTTGCAAAAGTATCTTGACAAACATCACATGTGTGATTCATGGCGCAATTCAAACGGATCAAAAAAATACTGTTGACTACATTTTTTCCAATATAATGTCCCATGGGGTCCAACCAAAGGGGAGCGACTTCGCCTCTCTATAGAAAAAGGATTGACATTTTGTTAAACCCCTCCCCCTCCCAGCGATTGTCCAATCATAGCGTAGCAAACTGTAATAGACACGGAAGGCCCGCCTACAGTAGCTTTGAGTTTAACAGTCTACTGAAGTCTATTACCCAGAGTAGTAAACTAGCCTTACGTCCAAGGCCAAGGTGTTTAATCATTAGCTGACATTAACTAGGCCTCTATTATTTTGTGGGGTTACAGATTACATCTAAAAGAAACCCAGGCACGACTGGAACATCCACTGTGTAGTATTTCCCGACTAAGTGGAAGCCGCTCGTGGATGCTATCTAAGTTTAAGCTAACGTCATAGGCTCTGTCCTGCTCTGTGTTGGATTAGGAAATGTTTACACTCCAGGTAGCAACACCAGCCAACTTCAATACACAAGCTAGCATTATGTGGTTTAGTCATCATCCTCAAAAGAAATAACAGATAAATCTAACCTCTGTGTTGCTTGTCCAGGTATGTTGTTCAGACTTTTTGCTTGGGACTTGTAGCTTTAGCCTGAGTCTGTTAGCATGACGTCACGTATGCTAGGGATGCACCGATACCGATACCTGATCTGATATCTGGCCGATGCTGACTCAAATAGCTGGATTGGGTATCTGTGACAATGGGGCCGATCTATTCAATTCAAGTCTATGTTCATATACTATATACATTATAAACTGGAATTTGAATTCCTGTTAAAGTTTTGACCAATTTGTTACTAAAAGGTTTACACATGAATTCTAATTCCTGTAAATTTTGAAGATTTTTTTATCAAGTTGTTAGTGTACGAGTTCATCATTTTAATAATTAATTACAATTCAGTAAATGTATATCTATGTATTTATTGTTTTCTTATGTTTTGTTTTACAAAGTTAAGAAAGCAGTGTTTAAGTCAAGCCTGATGTTGCCTTACACATAACAGAATGAGTCACTTCCACACAGTGAGGCATACAGCTTATTAATGAAACACTGGTATCAGATCGGTACTCGGTATTGGCCGATACCCAAAGCCCAGGTATCGCTATCGGTATTGTAAAAGTTGGATTGGTGCAACCTTAACGTATGCGGCAAACAAGTGCATATTTACAACCCTTTTACAGAGTTTTTGTTTTAAAAAGAGTCACATGGATACAGTGTTTTCAACCAACTAACAGAGTTAACGCTAAATAAACCTATAAATAAATAAACTAATAAACCTAATTATAGTGGTTTTGATGCCAAAAATAGCGTGATGCCAAGGAGCGTGACACCAAGGGGCGATATGTGAGGAGTTGGGATGAGAACTAACTAACTAGGGGGACAAGGTTAAGTGAACAGTCAATGGTCTCTTTCTGTGCCTCTGCATGAGTGTTAGTGTGTAAACCCACATGATCGCTGAATCCCTGTCCCTACAGAGTCACAGTCCGTGAAACCTGAGTGTCAGAGCTGGTATGCTCAATCCTACCGTTCCTTCCATAATCCCCCTCTGCGGCTCGCTCACTCCTGTCCAAGCTGCCTCCATCCCACTGTCCATTATTAATGGAGCCAAGTTTGCTCTGCACAGAGTCAGCAGCTATGACAAACCTGCGGCTACATACAAATATTTACACTCAACAGGCTTAGTGTGTGTCTGCACGAGTGTTCGACCTGCCTCAAACACCTGAAGTGAAAAAAGCAGGACTTTGTGCGTGTGTGGTTGCACGCTTAGCAGAGCACTGATACATGACGACAAAACTCAGCAGGAGTATTGCTTTGTCAACAACACCAATCAGGGTGGATCAAAAACAGCTCCAACGCCTAACAATCACAAAAGTTTACTGCTGTGTGTGTGTGTGTGTGAGAGAGAGTGAAAAAAGGGAGATGTAGAAGGGAAAGAAGTGTTAGTGATAGAGAATCAGATCTGGCAGGTGTGAATGAAAGCACTCTCCTTCGATGTCTTTCTGCTTCAAAGCAAACCTCACAGCGGAAAGTGAAGAGCAGAGAAACACTTTAAATTAAAAATGTGAATAAAACACACTTAACAGGACAAAATAACCAGACTGGAGAGCTCTGCAGGGGCTGGTTGGCACATTGTAATAGGTTTCAGTCATAATGTCGCAGCGTCAGTCTCAGAACAACAGAGCTGAGACGAGCGGCTTCATTAAGATGTCAACATGACGCCTCGGCCATCTATCCAACCGGCCTCAGGCTCTTTCTGTCACAAGATTAAGCAGCAAGAAAATATGAACGAAAATCAATTATGGCGAGGAGGAGGGAGTGTATACACACAGAAGAACAAGGTTAATGCTGAGAGTGACTGACAAAGTGAAGACCTGCTGATCCTCAGTCAGCAGGGGAGGTCTTCACCCACACAGTTTGTTTCTGAAGCACTTCTTACAGTATACACACAGATTGTCCTTGTCCCCAAGATAATTTATGTTATTTAACAATTTGATCATCTGGATACTCTTGGAAGAAACAAAGGACCCTCTTATAAATGAATGAAATGAAATAAATTATGAAGGTATTTTTATGGGACATCTGAAGTTGTTTGCACCTTGAAACTTAATCACCTTCTACACCACTGCATGTAAACACAAAATACTCTTAAGAGCAGACTGTGAGTCTGTGAGCATGCATGTGTTTGTGCATTTAAATGTTATATGTTAGTAGTTGGTCAGTGTCGGTTCAAATCAAACATCAGGACATCTGACATTGTTCCGGTCAACAATTTAACCACTGTTCTAAATCAGTGACTCTCTAAATGACCGGAGAATGTTAAGCGCACTGGACGACATTTTTGACCTTCATTACCTATTTATGGAGCTATAAACCAAGAACTAAGTATGCAAAAAGGATGCAATTTCATTATCAAACCTTTTTTTTTAATCACTGCATAAATGATCTCTAGGGGACAAAAATAATAACCCACCGACATAAAAATAATTTTCGTCAAAGTAAAAGGAGACTGAAAGTGTGTGTTTATGTGTCAGATGTACCTTTATGGGTCAAAGTTACACTCATGGCTGTGTGACTAACAATCTGACTCAGATTATATTTTGACATTGTGCCAAAACCTCAAGTTTCTCCTGCAGACCTTGTAAAAAATAATGATTTTTGATGTGAGGTTAACTCTCTGTTACCACCATAGACTGTATATAAAGATGGACGACATGACAGCTCCCCAAAAGTGAAGTTAAGACATCTTGATCGCCCCCTAGTGGCTGGCTGCAATATAGGTCAGAAAGCCCCCATCCTCCATGTTAGTGGATGGGACATGGGCCAAACTAAAAAGTACATATCAAATACATTTTTCCCAAAGATGGTTTCTGTCATTTTAGGTAGTTCTTATGTTCAAGTGTTAATTTTTCTGATCAGTTTGGTTTTAATGAGTTATTTAATGCTATAAAAAGGGGGTGAGACATCATGATTGACAGTTGTGAGTCTCTCTCGCTGACAAGCTGTGGCTTTGATAGGCTCGCGATTGGTTCGGGCGGGTGACCTCGATACCACGGCTCCACCGCCCGATCACTACTGTGCAGACTCTGTCTCTGAATGACGTCAAAATCTCAAGACACAGCCTCCTCTTTCATTTCAATGAGGCCATTGTGTTGGCACAGTTGAGGTGCCGACTAGGAGGGCAGGGGCAAAAAAATGCAGGGTCATCCGACAAAACAGTTGAACCTGGTTAAACATTTGCTGCAACACAAAGCAACGTCAACCGACAAGCTGCTGCATTGGACACTCATATATGTGTATAGTAAGTGCACATTCCTGATAAATTACTTTGTAACATGAACGGCGGCGTGTTCATACTGTTTACATTGTGATCGCTGTGTGAGTGTGATAACTTTAAAGTTGTAAAATCCGTCTTGGTAGTATTATAAACCACCGTGCAGTGTGCAGGCGTCAGATAAGCCTTCAAACTCATGAATCAATTACTCAAACCAGCCTCTCCTGAAGCAACAAGAACCTCTTCGGCCTTTTTCACACATGGAGCCAGGTACTCTTGTAGCTTTTAGTCCCAGTGAAACGGAAGTTAGAGCGTCTTTAGCTTCTGTACAGTGAGTATTGCCCAGTGAAACACAATATTTGAGCGGTGTACAGTTACGAGAGGGATTGAATCAAATGCTTTGCATTCGATCGCTTTAAAGTGTGCGGGCTTAGAACGTAACGCAATACACACTCCTTCCTTGTCGTTAAAAGTTGCAGATCGATTGATGTATGTCATGATATTATTGGTTGATAGTGGTTGTAGCTGACGTGAGCACACGACATATTTAGTTTTACAGGAAGAAAGATGATTGGATTTTGATATAAAAATACCAGGGCTGTCAATCGATTAAAATATTTAATCGTGATTAATCGCATGACTGTCCATGATTAATCGTGATTAATTGCAAATCAATTACACATTTTTTATCTGTTCAAAATGTACCTTAAAGGGAGATTTCTCAAGTATTTAATACTCTTATTAACATGGGAGTGAGCAAATGTGCTTGCTTTGTGCAAATGTACGTAAATATCCTATTTATTATTGGAAATCCCAACAGGCAACAACAGCTGTCAGTGTGTTTTTGACTTTTCTCATAGATTGCTGTGCCTACTGTAGATGATGAGTCTTCAGAATATATTTTGGAATAGGATGATTGTTTCTTCTCACAGCTTGATGCTGACCATGTGGTCTCGGCTGAGGGGAGACTCGCCCCCTCTTCAGCTCTTCTGCCTGTTTTACTGTTTTTTGCGGAGTGAGAAAACCAAAGACATTTGGTTAAAACAGTCTGGGCTGCTCGAGGAACTGGAAAATTTATCTAAAATAAATACTGCACATCTTCAATTGGTGTGATAATTAATGCCCTGGGTTTGTCAGATGTGTAGAGAGCCTGAGAGGTGTCATATCTTGGATAACCTTAATGTAATTCAGGTTTTATTTTGAAGGGATTGTGATATGTGGATAAACTTTGTGTTATCTTTGACATCCCTTAAACGTACTTTACAGGATAACGGACTGAACGTAGACTTTAAAAGAGCAATATGTAGGACTGACAGCTATAGTGTTTAAAACGGGTAACAGCAGTCCAAATTCAAAACATTGGCACCTTGGCCCATCCGCCCATTCCGGTGTGACTGATAGCGCACCTTTTCGCAATTTGAGGGTTACCTTCTAGACACGCCGCGTTAGCCTCTGGCCAGCAGCAGTAGTCTGAATCATTTCAGCGGCTGTGTGTCTCAAATTCTCGCTGCCTTGTTAACCCAGCTGCACACGGACCTCAGAGAGATGTGCCGAGGATTATCAGGTCGGGCAGAATCTTATGTTCACGTTATCTCTGTTGATGCAGTTAGTTTGCTTGCTTCTATGGCTGCAAAAGGCTGTGTTTGTATGCCAATTTGTTTCGTATGTGGCAACGGGGTGTTGAAATGGGCAGTAGACGGGATAACACCGGCCAAAACAAAAACGGGCGTCCCGGACCGAAATGGAAATTTCAAAGGAGAACATACTGGCTGTAGCGTTGTTGTCGGAGAAGCCAGCAGCAGTGGGTAGAATTGGAGCAAATGTGATTAAAAGTTAGAAGTTATTTTTATAAAACGGTCACTATATCTTGATAGTAGTGCATGAGACAGGTAATATAAAAAAATCATGTGCCTCTGTGTCTTCCAGTGTTCTACGATTAGGAGCAATCGCATCTGCAAGATTTCACAGACGGGCGGAAAACAACCAATCAGAGCCGAGCTGGAGCCTTGGCGTCTCTGAGCAGCTGTCAATCACTCACAAATTCCGATCAAACGGTCAAACTAGGCAGCGCTGATCAAATATGAATCAATATTCTGTTACTGTAATGCCTATTTCTTGCCACAAATGTTTTCAGAAACATCTTGTAGTGTACTGTTTAGCTGTAAAATGAGAAAGTTTGTGACCCGGCAGCCATGTTAAGATCAGTTGAGGAAACTTTCTCATTTTACAGCTAAACAGTACACTACAAGATGTTTCTGAAAACATTTGAGGTGAGAAATAGACAGTGTTGGAGACAATGACATCTGCGTCCGTTGAATGAACAGCCAACAGGAACGCTCTCTCTCTGAAATGACCTGTGATTGACCAAAGTAGATTTTCTAAAGCCTGAAAACAGAGCCATGGGGAGGAGCAGAAGTCTAGTTTTCTCTCAGAAAACTTGAATTACAATATGCTGAAAGGTTATTATGGAATTCTTTGCCCCATGATGCCAAAAACATCTTCATATTTAAAATGATAGTGAATCAAGAGCACTAATCAAGTCATTTGTGTGCATGAATTAATAAATCAGGAGCACAAATGAGTTTCTCTCCATAACACCATCTGGGCTCCGTGGGCTTTCAAAGTCACTTGATCTTTTTCTTATACCTTTAGAGGAGTGGATTAACTGTTTGGTCACTACGAGGTCTTGTTGGTCTTATGCTGTCGATTTTTAGTAGGATGTTAAAACTGTGGGATGAATGTCTTGGGACACTGTGTACTCATTTTACAGTGTCTGCATGTCCGTGTGGTTGCAGTGACAGTAGAGGTCAATGCATGGTGGCGCTGGGACGCTGTGAGATCAAACATGCACAAAGCCCTTGGAGATCTTAATCAGCCCTGTTAATCCACCAAGCTTTAAATCTACAGCGTATTGATCTGGGCTTGGCAGGCGCTCTACACACCGATGTTCATGCTGTCAGCTGTGCTGCTGAAGCCGGTAGTTCGGCTGATCTGGGTGAGATTGTTCTGTAGGTTGTGACTGAGCAGGTTAAACTAACACGTGTAATTCACAATAAACTTCAAGTGGGATTAAGGTTTGTAATTAGATGACTTGTTGTTATTCAAGGATCAACATCCTCGCTGCTCTGTGTGTGTGTTGTTGTCCCTGACTGCTCACTATGGGTCTGTGACCTGAGTCTTCTGTTTAATCATACGTAGTGGAAACCCAACCTGAGCAGCTACAGTGGGGATCAGACTTTAATCTGCTTAAATCTGTCAAGCTTTTGGTAGCAAGGACATTAAAAATACATTTCTTACAGACACTTATAAAAAGTGTATGAAAATACAGTATTCCCAAGTATTCCAACCAGTCATACATGCCCCATTTCTCTTTACACTTGTTTGTTCCTCAAATATACCAAATATAATCCACTTCCTCTAACTAATAATGGTTCTTCCTTTTTCCATCTCCATGTTTTTGTTTGGCCACAGTTGAGTAATCCTGGAAACCATCAGGAATAGTAAACAAGCCCAGATCCTCTCAGGACAACATAAATTATAACTGACCATCGTCTACAATTGATATGGTTGGAAGACTGATGTATTGTACAAATATCCGGTCAAGAAAGTAGACAGCAATGATCATGCAATTAACAAGTTTGGAAGTGTCGGGTGCATTTCAGTGATGGATGTTTTTGGTCTGGTCTGGTCTAGGAATAAAACTGATGTAGCAGAACCAGAGATATCATCTTTTTTTCATCATTTAAATGACGGCTATTTAAGTTTTCGTACCTGGAAGCTGATTTACCTAAAAAAAAAAAAATTATTCTCTGATTGACAAACTGACAAAAGACAAGGGAAGCACAGAGACTAAGTACACAAGGAAAGGAGGGAGATAACAAGGGACAGGTGAAACTCATAAGGGCAGGGCAGACAATCTCACAGGCAGGAAGTAAAACAAGACAAGACCAGTGGGTTACCTCCAGGTCTGAGAAGTGAAACCAATGTGGAAGTGCCTTAAACCTGCATTCTTTCTAACAGCCAGCAGGGGGCGACTCCTCTGGTTGCATAAAGAAGTCTGATTGTATAGAAGTCTATGAGAAAATAAGCCTACTTCTGTCTTGATTTATTACCTCAGTAAACATTGTAAACATGAGTTTATGGTCTCAATAGCTAGTTTCAAGTCTTCTTCAATACAGCATGATGTTCATTTAGTAAATTATGGTCCCATTTAGAGTAAAATGGACCATAAAGCAGGGTATGTTTTAGGGCGTGGCTACCTTGTGATTGACAGGTCGCTATCAAGGCGGTGTCCGGTCTGGGAGTTGTCCGTGTTTTCGTCTTACAACTTTAACCCTTTCACAGTGTGATTTGAGTTCATGAAAGTTAATTATAACCTTTTTGGTCGCCTAAAAATGTCTTATTCAGCGTTCGGTTCTACTTAGCTCCACCCTCTCGTGTCACTTCTGGTTGCAAAAAACCAAGATGACGACGACCAAAGCGCTGAATTCGAAGCTTCAAAATGGCAGTCTACAATCCAATGGGTGACGTCACGATGACTACGTCCACTTCTTATATACAGTCTATGGACATGACACGAGGAGAGGACTTTCAAACTAAAACAGGTAAAAAACTATAACACAAACCCCAGGACCATGACAAGTACTCCTCAAGACCTGTAACAGATTTTTAGGTTAGCGGTTCCCCTTTAACCTGTCGTTTTTTAAATTTTAATTATGATCACCATAGTAACTGAATAGCTATTGCATTTTATTTATGTAAGCTTTTGTTCACACTTCAATTTGAAAAATTGTGAAAAAAGTGTAGTTACAGCTCTAGTTCAATTCCATCTAATCCAGAATGAAACTGGAACTACAGAGAAATCACAGTAATTAACCAGTATGGCTATCTGTGTTCACCCAGTTAGATATTCATGGCACTACAGTCTGTAACTGAGAAATCATTCATAAATTTCCTGTAGTGTCACAGGCCTGACTGGGCACACGCTGCCTCCACTCTGCTCACCGTCACACTCACTGCTCAATGACTCATAGTGTCGCTGCTCTGATGGTAGGCTGCATTAAATAACCACATTCAATCAGAGAATTAACACATAAATGAGCAGGTGAAATTATGATTTGATGGGATTACGCCTGATCAGGTGTGCAAAACTCACATCCAGTCTCGTTCACAGAGACAGCATCACAAAATGATTTAATCATAAGATCCGGGGCTGGGCAAAAAAACATTTTGGATGAGAAAAAATGGTTGGTGGAAAGTGAAATATATTTTTTTTTCCTTTTTAAATATTCGATGTCTTTATTTTTTTATTTATTATTTTTTTTAAATATTTTTTGAAACATTTTTTTTCACGATTGCCATTTGCATATCTTTGGTATATGTGATATATCTTAAAACATGATTCCTAAATGCTAAATCCACCACCCACAGCTATTTCATTTCAATGCACATAATGTTAGCACAAAGCCAGGCTTATCTCCCTGCTCTCCTTGCAAAATCTTTTTGCTCCATATTTTTGCTGCATTTCCATATACCAAATACCAAACATATCACACTGTATATTCTACAATAAAAGTCAATATGATGATAAAAAACAAAAAGAATCAACAGAAATCTGCCAGAAGAGAGTTTTTTGTGCCTAAACCCAACCAAACCTTATCCATAGTGTCAGATCAGAAAACATACAGCACAGTCATTCTGGAGGACAGTTACAAATGATGTATTTTGTTGTTTAATTTGGAGGATTAGTTTCCCAGAACGTCATTTTGTCTGTCTGTGATCGATGGCTAATTTTATGATCTGTGCCAGACTGAAGGACAATCTATCAATCTGAAGTTACTATTTTAATATTATTGCTTGGAAGAGTCTACAGTCATGTTGGCAGTTCTGTGAGGCTGTACTCAAGCACAGCGAAGCTTTGAGCTAAATACTCGGGCAACATGCTGATGTTTAGCAGGATTACCATTATTACCATCATAGTTTAGCATGTTTGCAGCTGAGGCTGATGGGATTGTCATTAGTTTAGCAGGTATTAAACCTGCAGTAGGCAGTATATTTTTGGCATCATTGGGCAAAAAAATCCTTAACAACCTTTCAGCATATTGTAATTCAAGTGTTCTGAGAGAAAACTAGATTCCAGCACCTCCTCATGGCTCTGTTTTCAGGCTATTAAAAAATCTAGCCCATGACGGGAGACTTTGACCAATCACAGGTCATTTCAGAGAGAGAGCGTTCCTATTGGCTGCTCATTCAACTGCTGCAGCTGTCAATCACTCGTGAACTCCGATCAAACGGTTACTGTAATGCCTATTTCTTTCCTCAAATGTTTTCAGAAACATCTTGTAGTGTACTGTTTAGCTGTAACATGAGAAAGTTTGCTCCAGCTGGTGGGCGGTGCTTGGTATTTCCTCAACTGATCTCAACATGGCTGCCGGGTCACAAACTTTCTCATTTTACATTTTAACAGTACACTGCAAGATGTTTCTGAAAACATTTGAGGAGAGAAATAGGCATTACAGAAACAGAATATTTATTCATATCTCATATGAAAAATGGATCGTTTGATTGGAGTTTGCGAGTGATTGACAGCTGCTCAGAGACGGCAGGCTTCATCTCGGCTCTGATTGGTTGTTTTCCTCCAGTCTGTGAAATCGTGCAGATGCCATTATGAGCACCGGAGGACACAGAGGCACCTGATTTATTTTCAGATTTAATAATATTTGCTCTAATTCTACCCACTGCAGCTTTAAGGTCAAAAATTGAAGTGAAATTTTGACCGGATGATGGCGCTAGAAAACAAGTCATTATAACTCATCCTGAGAGGGACTTGAATGTGTGTACCACATTTAATTTCGATCCTTCCACTACTTGTCCAGACTTTTCACAGGAAACCAAAAATGTGAACCTCATGGTGTTAGATGAAAAGTCAGTAGGGTTCATCCTCTGAGGAACATGAATGTATGTACAAAATTTCATTGCAATCCACAATAAATGTCTCTAAATAAATGTTTCTAACTGCTGCACATGCAATTGTTCTAGGTCCTGTTTGTGTTTAGTCTTATCACTTTTCATGTTTGCATGTCTCATCATTGTTTTAAATGATTTTACCACTGTTTTCCCCTGCTGTACTTAAAACAGCTGAGCGTGCTGAAAGTTATTGTCAAACTTTACAACTTTTTGATTAATTAGTCAATTCACCATTCATTTGTCACTGCCAGCCTTAGCTCATTGACACAATGGGTTGGGAAGTTTGCGCCGGAGTGGACTGACACCGGGATAAACTTCAGCTGTCCCGTAGAGAGCCGGGATAATGGTTGTCCCAACAACGGGAGTCATGACGACAGACGAGCAGCATGACTAAAACATTAGTTGGGAGTCGCGTGAAAGACATAGAGGGGTAAGTGATATCCTAGGGGGTAAATGTTCACCTGTCTAATTATAAATACTGTCTTCCACATAACAGCACACACACACGTGCACGCACTACAAAGAATGCACGGACGTACACACGAGCCAAACAAAACGTCATTCAGTAAAGCTCAGAGGGACACCACCGGTCTGCCAGTGTGATCTCAGCGCTGACAAGCCTGGACGTATCCTCAGTAATGTCTGTCATTCCTTAAATTGTGGGCATGTGTGTGAGTATCTGAGAGATGGAGTTCACTAAAAAAAACCTTTATGTGCCCACACGGGATTGAAAAAGTGTGAGTTAATCCATCATACAGTTTTTACTGTCCATTTATGTACAGTGATTAACGAGTCAGAGGAGTAGCGAGTCAGTTGGGATTCATCCGTCAGGAAACAGCAGCGACAGCAGATTTGTTGATGATGTCAAAATGTCTCGTTTGACTCACAGACATCACAGACAAACCCCATCTATATTTCTTCCCCATATCTCATTCCCTCCCTCCCTCTTCTTTCTCTGTCTTCCCTCCCAGCTGTGTACAGTAGATCACATTAGCGCTTCATGTATAATGGATCAGCTCGGAGGCAGCGGATCGCTGGCCAGCTTCACTTTGCTTTGCTCCCAGCATGTCTTTGGTCCATTTGCTGCACTTAGTAAAAACCTACAATGCTGTGGGAAATCTATCTGTACTCTTGCTTTCTCTCACACACATTCAAAGCAGGAAACCACTTTCACTTCTGTTGAATTCAGCCACTTTAGGCTTAAAGGTTAAATGAATATTATTTCTTGAATGTATTTCACTTGGGCCGGTTAGAAAATGTTGTTGTCTTGGCAATTCTTTCATTGTTCAAACGTAAGACTGCAAGTGAGGTAAACTAACGCTAAACAACAACACACGCTTCTGCAGAGATACAAGAAAAGGTATTAGCGAACCTACGCATTGAAGGGTGTTATGGCTAAAGACTGACGTGACAAACTAAGTCAACGTTACTTTTAGTTTCACACGGAACACAAACACCGGTCTCCTGGTTAAAAGTCTTGTGTTTGTTTGACGCATCCACCACCCCTCCCACCTGCCCTGAATGGATTCTCACACTATTAAAGGTCCCATATCGTGCTCATTTTCAGATTCATACTTGTATTTTGTGTTTCTACTAGAACATGTTTACATGCTGTAATGTTCAAAAAACACATTATTTTCTGTACTGTCTGCCTGAATATACCTGTATTCACCCTCTGTCTGAAATGCTCCGATTTAGTGCATTTCAATGGAATTGCAACAGAATTGTGTTGCTAGGCAACAGTTTGGGTCCAATTTGGGTTACATCCTGTCAGCTGATGTTATTTACATACACTGCAACAGGAAATAAACTGGGACACATTTAGAATGTTTACGTTTAAAACTTTGAAATAAATATTGTAGATTTGTGACATCACAAATGGACAGAAATCCTAACGGCTTGTTTCAAACACACAATTGTGTATATGTCCATACATTTTGATAGTTTAACAGTATTTATATAGCACTTAAACCTGCATTATAATATAAAAGACATGAAAATCTCACTTTTTACAATATGGGACCTTTAACACTACGTCACTTGCTTCGGCAGTCACATAACGCCACGGGTGGGTTTACATTGGAGTTAGTTGAAAGCCCAGTTTGTCACATTCTGTCGCTAACAGGTGTTTCCGTGCGTCGGTTTCCAATGCCGAGGGGCTCTGCCCAATCGGAGGTATTTGACGAGCTGGGAGTGAGACCGGGTGGGTGGATCAACCAACATCCCTACAGCCATGCTGCCAGTGCGGCTGATAACCTCAATGACTTTAAATATTATGTTGACTCCGCCAGACAGTCAGTTGGAGCAACTTTTAAAAGAACTTCGGAGCTTTAACATAAATCACTCAAGATATGTGCTTACTTGACAAACTTTATAGCCAGTGTCAATTAAATTAACCTCTTTTTATGGTGGTTATATTTCCTGTCCAGCACTTGTCCATATATTCCTCTCCTGTTTTTCTGTTTTATCATTCTCCTCTCTCTTCACACATTCGTTATTCTTAATGAAGCTCACCAGACATCATTTATCTTTCAGTGTAGACGGAATACTAATTTGTCCATACATACCTGAACGCAGCATTCGGCCACTGTGAAGCTTCCAAGTGGGGGGGGTCAAATGAAAGTCAAGGGTGCGGATGAGGACTTATGCACACACACACACAGACACACACACCCACATACAATACACTGAGGGGCAGAGGCGAGAGAGCTTCAATTTTACGCTTCAAGAAAGAGTGAGAAATCATAGGGAGATTAAGACTGGGGCAATTTGAGAGCGAGCATTGCAGATGCAGAAGGAATGGGAGCGTATAGGGGAAAGAGATGTAGTGGTGGATACAGGGATGGTTAATGTACAGTCTGAGGAGATAGTGAAATAAAGTGGAAGGGAAGGGAAGGGGAGGAAGAAAGACATAAAGCAGAACAACAAAGGGAGTGTGTTTAACTGACTCCCTTATCAGACAGGGTGTATAAAGGAAGTATTATTGTCATTAATGGGTGAAATGGTCGAGATAAGAGATTTAGATGCCGGCCAGGAACACTGAAAGTCAGACAGAGAAAGGGGGAGTGGTGGAGTGAGGGATGACGCACGTACGTAATGAATGTGATGGACTGATTCATGGTTTTCAGTTTCACCGTCAGTCAGAGAAACTCACTGATTAGATTCATCCAGATAGTCATCATTGAACGCACACACCCCGTGGCATTGCAGGCACATGCATAAACATCACGGTATATATTTATAAAACCTGATAGAGGCGATCACGTTTCAAATTACTGTCTGGTTAAGTGCTCTTCATGGCTGGGAGTTAGCAAGCTGTTTGCCATATGTTTATTGGGAGTGTCTGTACCTGAGTTCAGATAACAGGCAGGTAATAGCGACGCTTTTAATGGCACAGTATCCCTAAGAAAGACATCCTGTCCCGCAACTGCAAATAACATTCACTTTTTTATTAACCGTGACCACCATCATGCCCTAATCCCAACCAAGTTCACTCACATAACCGTAACCATAGTTTATTCGCCATAACCACGAGCTGACGTGTGAAAATAATGTGAGGTTGCTCCCATCGGCTTTACAGAGCTTTATAGTGAGTTTCAGCTCCTTACAGTATAGGGTGACCAGGTGTCCCACTTTATGAGGGACTGCACAGCATTTTTATCCCTTGTCCCTCATGCCACATATTGAGACGATGTCCCACATTTTCATTGGCTCTAGTTTTTAAAGGTCCACTACAGTCAAACCACTGCAGGACAGACGCTTTTATCCAAGGCTCTGTGTTTGCTGTCAATCAAACTGCTCACATGTCAAGTGCAGGTTAACCTGTCACCATCTTTGCTATGCTATGCCCAGCAGGAGAAAATTGCAAGTCACCACAAAGTCACAAGCTACGCAGATTTAGGCGGAATATGGTGTAAACTACCACAAAGAAAAAGAAATCAAAGATCATCATCAAGCCTTTGTGTTTTCAGTGAAAAAGCTCTAAAAGTCCACTGTACACTACCTGCTCAGCCAGAAACTGCAGAGAGACACAGTTAGCGATTAGCCGGTGAACATAGCGGAACATTTAGCAGCTAAAGAGACAGATATTTTTTTCAGAAGTTGGTGGAGACCAAAAACAGAGCTAAAAGAGAGTGAATATTAGACTTACATTAATCAGGTAGACAGAAACACGACTCCAAATCAACGAGGGCATCTACTTTTTCAGTATGAACACACTGTGCTTGCTCAAGACCTGCTTCCAGTTAGTATGTGGAACTGGGGTAGCTATTGCTTCCTCTTTGTTGAGTTTAAGTTATGATCGTGTTGTGATTAATGATTTCCCGTATACGTAAAATGGTAAAGTACATTAATTTCTTGTTTACTCCGTGCAAAAACTAAAACATAGAACATAGTACATAGACTATGTAGTATGGCATTGGGACACAGTCTATTTCCCCCTACACCCCTCTCTCTCTTAACACCTGACCACATATTATCACCATGTTAGTATGAAAACATGGTGATAATCCTTTTATCAGGTGTGTGTGTGTGATTCTTTGTATTAACTGCATGTTATCGACCACGATGACAACACCTTGCTATTTTACTCATGAGCATAGGCGCAATTTGAACTTTAAGGTTGGGGGTTCACAAAACAAATCTAGAGGGAATGTAATGTGCACAACACAGTGAGGTTTAACGTGCGTAGCTTACATATTACACCCTCCAAACAGAATGCAGAGTGAGCAAGCGACAAAATTAGTTTGATTGCATTGTTCTCTATTGGAATGTCCTAACTGCGTGCGTGTTGGAGCTGACCTATTGTCAGACACCCTGTTTCTATTTATTCCTGTCGCTCGTTTTGAAAGCGCTGCAATGGATGAGGAACAGCTGATTCGTGAAGTTGAAATGAGGAGTAATCTATATGATAACTAATAAAACCTAAATAATGTGACAACAGGCTGGAGGGAAATCACCCGAAAGTTTACTTAGGCCACTGTTGGCTGTATCTCTGTCATTTTCAGTAAATATCGCAGTATAAAACCTGTGTTTTCTGTTTAAAAAACACAAACATCGGAAGATAGCAAGTAAGTCAGTGGTTTGTTTACATGACGTAACAGAATATTGAACAGTATGTGGACAGAGTGTCCGATGTTATTAGGCTATAGGTAAATAAAAAGACCACAAATCTATCTTCTTATCTTGTTGGTTTCTTATGTTGTCATGAAAACACGATATTATATATATCAATATTATTCATCATTACAATAGATTATTAGTTCTGTGTTATTATAAAAAATATAGATGCATTTCTAGGGGGTTCAGTGAGCCCCCTGAACCAACGCAAATTGCGCCTGTGCTCATGAGAGCTTGAGACTGAAATGTGCCTCACCTTCAACTCTACTGCCTCCGCAGAGAAAGCTCAGCGATTGAAAACATCTGTAAGGCGGGCAGCCTGTGGCCATTTGCTGGATTAATTAGCCACAGGGGCCTCTCACATTGACGACATCAGCATCAGACACAGAGATTAGTTAATGTGATTTTCGCTGACACATAAAATGTCTCTGTTTAACCAGGCGGGGGGCAATCTGCTCCTAATGTGCTCAGAAAATGTGTGTGTGTGTGTGTGTGTTACTATACTGTACGTGTGTGTGTGTGTGTGTGTGTGTGTGTGTGTGTGTGTGTGTGTGTGACCACATCATGCGTCAGAAACCAGTCTGGGTCAATGTTGATTAAATAAACAATTGTGTTTATAGAGCAGAGCTTCTCTCAACACGCATGCATATAAAACATACACACACACAGATGCGGTACACCACTTTATTTCTGTCACTCACGACAAAGAGACGAATAATGTGGCTTCTTGCGATGAAATAGTTAGTGGACGTGATGCAGTGTACAGGACAGAATGTGAGGCTCAACCCACCCTAATGAATAAATAACAGAGATATCATATAGGCTGTTCTCATACACCGTTCTTAGCTATACCTGAGGAAAGTATTGCATTGTAATTTGTATGTATCCTATGACATCAATTTGTATGTAATCCACATAATCGTGAACCAGGAAGTATAAAGTGCGACAAACGCCATCTAGGGAGCATGGATGTTTAAAGAGAACTGGATACAGTGTTGGAGGTGGGCTCCCGTTCACTCCTATGAGAGCTGCTCAGTGGCGCATTAAGCCATAATGGCTCGACTGACGAGTGATAAATCTTCCGCATCGATTTGTCCCACAAAGTTGGCGCAGTAGCGTTTCCTTTAACTCCACCTCCCAGCCCGCGGTCCAGCCTTGGTCTGGGTCTCATTCACATGAACAGAAGAAGGAAAATAACTCTGTATTCAGCTATTAGTGCATTTTACAACTTTTAGGACCTAATGATTTAAATAAGGGCTATTTAAGTGTTCTTACTGGGAAGTTGATTCACCTAAAAAAAAAAATATCCGTTGAGTTACAGACGTCTCTTTCCCAATGTAAGTCTGTGGAAAAAATTATTTTTGGGCCCAATGGCATCACGTGACCGACACTGAAGTTGTAGTAACGCTGTTTGGCCACTACGAAAATTTGCTTCAAAGCCTGGCGCTCTTCCTGGGGGCTTCGTAGGGAGGAGGTCGGGGTGGATGGCCGGGTAAAAAAACACCAGACTTTCACCCAGGAGGCCGATGTTTGTACCCTGTGCGAAACTAGAAGTCAACATTGATTCATTTGTCACGTAACTTCCGTACTTAAGTTACGCCACCTCCGGAGTTATTTTAACCCAAACCACGATCTCTTCCTAAACAGTTTTGTTGCCTAAAATGAACCAAGTTGTTTCCCGTGAAGACGGAAGTTTATTTTGAAAAGACTGTATGCATGTAACAAGCGAAAATTTAATCCCTGCCCTGATATCGCGATTCAGTTTTTCGTCTCGACGATGCATATCGTCATGTTTTTATACCGCGATATTTCGTGGCACGATATTTCGTCACACCCCTCACAAAAGGTCAAAGGTCAAAGCAATCACTTTCTTCCAACTACGCCCCCCCACAGGCCCCATCCACAGTGCTGCTGAATGAGACTTGCCCAGCATTGTTTCACAACAACCTGCTGTCTTTGTCTGTTTATCGATTGAAAAAAATGTTTAGTCAGTGAAGCTTTTTGACAATAGTGTCAGGAGGAAGAAGTAAATGGAAAAAAGACATTAGCTTACTTCGTCTGCTTTCATGTTTGAAGACCAACGTCTGTGAATCAATATCTGTCCTTTGTAAATGTTCCCTGTATGTTGCGCCGACCCATCCTGACCAAGCAAATCAAATCTCTGGCCATCATACCATTACAAAAGAGTGGTCTGATGTCTGAGGAAACCACGGAGCCCTCGGGCGGGACAACTTAGGATATTACTTCTTAGAGAGTGGACAAAAGAACAGAAGGGGGGTGAAAGGACACGGAGGGAGAAAAAAGGCTCTGGTGCAAACACAAGAACCAACTTGGGGATGTTTTTGCAAACCAGGTGTACGATCTGGAACCGAGGACAGACGGAATAAATACATTGTTCGTGGGACAGGCTTCACTAATGGCCAATCACATCAGCCTCTCTCATCCCCTTTTAAAGCACAAGACAATTTTCAAATGGAGTCCAGGTCAACTTCTCAGAGGAGAAACCTGTCAGTGAAACCCCATACATAATACATACAAATATGAAGAGCCTGAATACACCGCCTGAAATACTGAAAGCCATAAAGCCATAGAGGGCAAATGTGTAATAATATTATTTTTATGCCGTCCTGCCGGTGACAGCTGTAAGTACCTTCCATTCTTGTGAACACGATATCTCAGGAACACCTGGAGGGAATTTCTTCAAAGTTGGCACAAACGCCCACAAGGACACAAGGATGAACTGATTAGATTTTGGTGGTAAAAGGTCAAAGGCCAATGTGACCTCACAAAACACATATTTGGCCATGACTCAAGACTTCATATGCTAGTTATGTAGGGCTGACCCAAATGCTTCGAAGCTTCGACCGTTGCCATGGCAATCGACCTCCAAATCCTTATTTGAATGCTTTTCTTTTTTATATACAAGTATGTAATAATAATGTATAAATCTCAAAATAGCCCATGAAATAAGGAATAATCCCACAACATTATTCATATTCAACAGTAATTATTATTAGTTATTCTCTGTTTGTTGTTTGTACATTAGTGCGGCAGCGGCGCTGAAACGGAGGTGATGGAGACAGACAGAAGAACATGTCAGCCTTCCGATTCGTAAAAGCAAAGCTTCGAATACCTTCAAATTTTTCTCACCAAAGCTTCAAAGCCCAAAAAATGGTATTTGGGACAGCCCTATAATTATGACAATGTCACATACAGTTATTGTCTAACAGGATAAAATGATGAAGTGATGGCATATTGGACAGACATGAATGTAAACTGCGACTTCACTGGTTGGCGGAAGCATACAACCACGAGGCGGAAATTCTAGTTTTGTTTTCAGATAGGGCTGCATGTAACGCTTATTTTCATCACAAGTTAGTGTGCTGATTGTTTCCTTGATTAGTTGTTTCTCACAGCTCCAGTGAGCTAATCAGATTGTTTGATATATTTGTTAGTCAGTGCAAAACTCAAAGATAACCCATTTATTGTCAATAATTACAAAGCAACAACAAATAAGAACATTTCGCAAAGCTGGAACCAGAAAATACTTGACTATTTCACTTGAAATCAAAATAATTGCAAGTCAATTTTCTGCTGATCAACTTAATTGAGTAATTGTTGCAGCTCTGTGATCACAGAATAATAATTTCATGATCTTGATGTAATAAGTTTTGCTGTATTACAGCAACGCACAAAATGAGTCCCTTATACAACACTGATTATTGCCTGATGTGGCCTCTATAGGCTACTGTAAACTGACTGATGATGACCGCGGGGCCGCTCTCAGCCCCTAAAGGCACACTACAGGGACTCTGCTTGCAGCTGCATTAGGCTGTGATGATTCTTCTATGCAGATGTCAAATGTAAGCAGCAAAGTAAGCGGCAGAGATTGTCTAATGGCTGCCGATTCTAGATGATTACCCAGCGAAATCTGGCACGTCTTTTTATACGCAGTGATAACAAGACATTTAGGGATAAAGAAAAGAAATGTGTTTGTTGGATTACAAAATATTCCCTCCAGTTTCAGATGAAAACAACGCCTGTTGTGTCATGATGACACAATCATCATTGAGCAATCATCCAACAAAATAGAATATTTACACCAATCATGTAAACCAGCTTTCTGCAGCACTTCATATCACACAACACACAAGCCTTTTAGGAGCCACAAAAATACCAAAGTGATACACTAATATCAATGAGCATCTGCATTTGTCTATTCATGGCTTTGCAGAGAGAGAGAGAGAGAGAGAGAGAGAGAGAGAAAGAATGATTAATAGAGGGGACAAAAAGACAAGATATTTGTCATAGGGCTGTACATTTGCAAGAATATGGCGATACGATATGTATCATGATACAGGGGTTATGATTCAATGCGTTGCGATATATTGCAATATATTGAAGATTTGCATTTATCATAGTAACTATAACATCCATCTTCATAGCACTTTTGAGAGGACACATGCACTGAGAGAGCACACCTCTTTGCATTAAATAAAGTATTGACTGAGTTAATCTTTGCATGTAAACTATTAATTAAAAACCAATACAGTGTTTTTGAGAATTGATACAGTATCACAAAACATAATATTACGATATATTTGCCTTGTTCGATATTTTTCTTACACCCCTTTGAGCAAAGAAGCTGCAGCAAGCGCATCATCCATGGATTCAGATTCTGCGCTCTGTCTTTCTTATGACTTCATCTAATGTCTCAAACAACTACAAATATACCTATCTGTCCTAGACATCAACAAGCAAAATAATCAAATCACGTTTATTGTCAATGTGCCTAGCTCCAGAGAGCAGCTAACAAATTGAAAAAATATATAATAAAACACTACGTATAATAGAATAAATAATAATAGAAACTATCAGTACGTTTCAGATAAATTAAACAGTTTGACAATGAATGAGTTTCATAAAATTGAAACTAGTCTATATATATATAAGAAACATGTAAGCAACATATGCCATGTATGGTAGGTGGATGATTTATAATGGTGAGTTATGGATCAACATGAAGAGAACAAGCACATAATGAATCAAGACCACAGTGAACTTCATCCATGGATTCATATTCTGCACTCTGTCTTTCTTATGACTTCTTCCAATGTCTCAAACAACTACAAATACACCTCTCTGTCCTAGACATCAACAAGCAAAATAATCAATTCAAATCACGTTTATTGTCATTGTGACTATAGCCCCAGAAAGCAACTAATATAGAATAAAATACTATAATAGAATAAAAAATAATAATAGAAACTATCAATACTTTTCAGAGAAATTAAACAGTGAAACAGTGTACACACTGTGAATGAATTTTATCAAATTGGATCTATACAAGCAACATCTGCATCTGGTGGATGATTTCTGTTTAATTATGATGAAGTAATGAGTTATATGGATCACCATGACAACACTAAGAGGAGATAATGAATAAAGACCACAGTGAACTTCATCCATGGATTCATATTCTGTGCTCTGTCTTTCTTATCACTTCTTCCAATGTCTCAAACAACTACAAATACACCTTTCTGTCCTAGACATCAACAAGCAAAATAATCAAATCAAATAACTCAATCAATCATTGTGCCTAGCCCCAGAAAGCAACTAACAAATATATAATAAAATGCTATAATAGAATAAAAAATAATAATAGAAACCATCAGTACGTTTCAGAGAAATTTAACAGTGAAACAACATAAATGAATTTTATAAAATTGGATCTATAAAAGCAACATCTGCAATGTATGGCAGGTGGATGAAATCTCATGTTTAATTATGATGAAGTAATGAGTTATATGGATCACCATGACAACACGAAGAAGAAGAGATAATGAATAAAGACCACAGTGAACTTTATCAGCAGTTGCTTGTAGAAAGAGGAAACGAGCTTTATTCTCTCGTCGCGATAAGACGACCACACACACACACACACACACACACACACACACACACACACACACACACACAACCACAGTATCACATTATAGGTCCTGAAGCGCCTCAAAAAGTTGCTCCAGAATAAAACAGTGTTTGAAGCGCAGAAAGGAAAAGAAAAAGAAGAATAAACCCCTCAGTTAACTATAGACTACATCAGAAAGTTATATCAACCACCTCTTCTGAAGCTCAGAGAGAACAAACACAGACAAACAGATGTAAACATGACTATAAAAGCCGTTTCTTACCTGAGCGTCCAGACCTCCTCTAGCGGCCCTGGTACCTCCACACCGCCCGCTGCTCATCTCCCAGCCCGGCCCATCAGCACCGCAGCAGGGAGCCCACCTACCGTCCACAGAGCACGGCCAGCTCCACAGAGCATCACCGTGTCCTCAGGTAGAGAGAGAAACAAGACAGACAGACAGAAAGAAAGAAAAACTGAGCTGGTGAGTTCTCAACTTTCCCCTCGTCCAGTTGGGCTTCTATCCAGGCTCACTTTTGTTTCTTAAATCACTTTTCTAGATGTAAATGTCGCTCATGTTGCAGCGGGCTGACTGTAGGTGAAGTGAAGTGTGGGAGGCTGAGAGAAGCTGAGAGGAGCTGAGTGCTCTGTGACTTCTGTCAACTAGTCACAATATAAAAGGGGGAACTTCCGGTGGATAGTTTCAAAATACAACTCAAAAACGGCGACTGTGTTGCAAGTCTGTAGATGAAGCAGTCAAAATAAGTGTGTGTGTGTTTACGTCATTAAACCTGCAGTAGGCAGAATATTTGTTGGCATCATTGGGCAAAAATTCCAGAGAGAGAGAGAGCGAGAGAGAAAGAGAGAGGCGCCTTAGTAAATTAATTATTTTTTCATTCAATAAAATACTGTCAGCTGACTAAAATTTTGAAGACACTTTCAGATTCGTCCAGCTGTCAACTCTCTCTGAATCTTGAGATGTAATCTGATTTCACAGTTTAAATAACAGACACAGCTTGTAGAGTTATTACATAGAATTCAACGTAAAATGAAATGTAAATTGGCTCTACAAACGTTCATATGTGCACATGCTCAAGTGTATTTTGTACAGATGTTTCAATGTTGGTGGACATGTGAACGTCGTCGCCATGTTTCCATGCCATACTGTACTATACGTTCGAGGATCATCCTTTAAAGCTGCAGTAGGAAGAATATTTTTGACATTGGGCAAAAATTACATAACAACCTTTCAGCATAATGTAATTCAAGTGTTCTGAGAGAAAACTAGACTTCTGCACCTCCTCATGACTCTGTTTGTCTATCTAGTGATGGGAGACTTTGAACAATCACAGGTCATTTCAGAGACAGAGCGTTCCTATTGGCTGTGCTCCGGCTGGTGGGTGGTGCTTGGTATTTCCTCAACTGATCTCAACATGGCTGCCGGGTCACAAACTTTCTCATTTTACAGCTAAACAGTACACTACAAGATGTTTCTGAAAACATTTGAGGCATAACAGTAACAGAATATTGATTCATATTTGATCGCCGCTGCCTAGTTTGACCGTTTGATCGGAGTTTGCGAGTGATTGACAGCTGCTCAGAGACGGCAAGGCTCCAGCTCAGCTCTGATTGGTTGTTTTCCTCCGATCTGTGAAACCTTGCAGATGTCACTAGGAGCACCGGAGGACACAGAGGCACATCTTCAGATTACCTGTCTCATGCACTACTGCCAGTATATAGTGACCATTTTATAAAAATAACTATTTTTAATCATATTTGCTCCATTTAAACCCACTGCTGCTTTAAATGTCTCAGTTTTTAATAGCCTGACCTGCCATATAATTAGATAACCAATGTTAAAATTGAAACTTATTGTCCCCTGGTAATAAATGGCCAGAAATTGGAAAATCAGGTCATTAATTTGAAAATAACCACAGCACACAAAAATAGAGTATACATATTTATTTGTTTTTAATTTTGGGTCATATAGCCTACTGTAAAATAGAACTGACTTCACTTTGAATGCAGCATTAGAAGGCTCATGTTATGTAAATGTAAATGAGTGTGTAAAAAAGCAGCCCAGTGTGAAAATGCAGCTTTATGAAAAGTAGCATGAACCAAAGAAAAGCAAAATGCATCCATCTATATAATGATAATAGTCATTACTGTGAAATATGTGACATATAATTGAGACCTAGTAGTGCAATAATGCACATAAATAGATCTGTATAGCCGTATAGCCTACAATGTGCCTGGGTGTGGACATGCATTCGCTACAGTCTATGTTTAGTTGAATTGAATACACCAAAATGGAGGCATTATTATAGAACATGTATTAATGAATGAGGAAAACACAAAGTAACACAATATTTAACAATCCTAATGATTGAACACAAACCATGGAGAGAGCAAACTGATGCTGAACAGATTAGTCCAGAGCACAGGAATGTAAAAATCCTGCAACACCACCCTTGAAGTTGGCTGAGCCGATGCTCTCTGTTGAATCTCGCAGAGATGAGGCAGAGGTTCATTTGTTCCCAGGCTGAATGAGTTAACTCTAAAGGAGTCAGGTTTTCCTTCTTCTCTGTCAACGTCACCGCATGATGTGATGCAAGTCAGATCTAAAGCCAGGGGGAACTGAAGGTATTCTTTAATTGAAGAATTTGTCATCATTCTTAGCTCCTAACATCTGATTTTCTGTCATGATCATGTGTATCAGTGTCTTTTGTGATATGGTGCTTTTATGCCTTTATTTTGAAATACCACGCTAGGAACTTCCGGTAAGATTATTCCTAAATGCAGTTAGCTTCATCCAGATGGGTTCCTAATTGAATGTGGTTCAGTCATTGAATATTTTTCCTCCTCACAGTCCAAAGGAATTTTACAGGAAGTTTTAGTGTAGGCTTTTATTTTGGATATTTCTTGGTATTTTAAAGAAACGGATAGATTGATGAACAGGGACACCTTAGTGTCTGTATGGGGAAAAGGATGCAGAGGTATAGGAGGTAGAGGTTAGTACAGGTGATTCTCTACCTGTACTAACCTCTACCACTTTTGTTCCAGCCATACCTGTTGTGGTTTCCCTGCTCCTTATCAATTTATATACTAGGGCTGTCAATCGATTTAAATATTTGATCGCATGATTGTCCATGAATAATCACAATTAACCGCAAACTAATCGCACATTTTTTATCATTTCAAAATGTACCTTAAAGGGAGATTTGTCAAGTATTTAATACTATTATTAACATGGGAGTGGGCAAATATGCTGCTTTATACAAATGTTTGTATATATTTATTATTCAAATCAATTAACAACACAAAACAATGACAAATATTGTCCAGAAACCCTCACAGGTACTGCATTTGGCATAAAACAAATATGATGCTCAAATCATAACATGGCAAACTGCAGCCCAACAGGCAACAACAGCTGTCAGTGTGTCAGTGTGCTGACTTGACTATGACTTTCCCCAAACTGCATGTGATTATCATAAAGTGGGCATGTCTGTAAAGGGGAGACTCGTGGGTACCCAGAGAACCCATTTTCATTCACATATCTTGAGGTCAGAGGTCAAGGGACCCCTTTGAAAATAGAAATGACAGTTTTCCCCGTCAAAATTTAGTGTCTTCAGTCTAGCTTTAAAACTGATATCTGTTATCTATGGTCTGACTATAGTCCCATGACTGTCAAATGAAAATAAGGTAACAATATAAGTTCAGGGATGCCAAGATTAAAATGAAATCATGCAGTGAAATAGAAATTGGGAACCTGCCATCTTTGTGCCACAAATTATGAAAACAAAATTAAAACAAAATTAAATTTCTTTTTTATTTTCACGCTTGAATATTTGCCGGCAAATTAAAACTCCATGGACAAGTGCTTTTTTGGGCACTTTAGAAAATGAAAGTGTTTGTTTTTTATTTCCAGTTAAATAATTTTAATATTGTCAGTCCTCAACTTTCATACAGCAGTAATAAACACTGATTGTACAAGAACACAGAAACATCATTGTTTACCATGCATTTATTTGTAGGCTACATATTTTAAAGTCATTTTAAAAGAGTATTTGTGTTGTATAACTCATTGTCATCTGTCTTGTCTGTCTTGATGGGGTGGAGTTCTTTTATTATTTAAGAAGCATCCCGGTCCCCTATGAATTTCCATTTTTATGCTACCCGGCATTAATAACAAGACAATGTGATTCATCACTGCACAGAGAGATTTCATTCAGGGTCAGAGCCCTATAATTAGCAGCATAACCTCACTGATCATCAGTAATCTGAGTTGAAGTCTTAATGGGAGGTGGAGAGGAGGGAGGTGGCTGTATATTGGCATCAGTGATGAAGGAACTGATGCAGGAACATATAAATGAATAAGAGCCACGAGGCACAGCTTGACTGGAGTGATGAATGAAGCAAGAGTGAATGAAGCCGTCCGTCTGAGTGAACCCCTTGCAAAGGAAAATAGCATCTAAAAAACTCGTGACCTGTGAGGCTTTTTTTCTTGCACATAGCAGGACCTTGTGCTGTCGAGGCCATCGTGGCTGCCACGGCCTTTGAATGAGAATCACAAAAGGCTTCAGGATTCTCTGAATGTCATTTTTTGCCTGAACCTGGAGCTGTAAATGAGAATCCATTGATCTGAGGCCTGGCTCGACATGAAATCTGACGTCAGGTCAGATGCTGAATGGTGTCAGTGCTAGGCATTATTGTCTTTCTGCCTCTTCCTCACTCTCTGTCATATTGCAGGTGGTCTTCATGAAAAATGTAATTCAATATATCAGAGTGACCTCTGAACTTGAGCTGTCACAGCCTCGTATGTGCTTAACACGGACCAGAGCGTTTAAAGCTGCAGTAGGTAGAATTGGAGCAAATATGTTTTAAAAAGGTTATTTTTATAAAATGGTCACTATATCCTGACAGTAGTGCATGAGACAGGTAATCTGAATAAAAGCATGTGCCTCTGTGTCCTCCAGTGCTCCTAATGACATCTGCAAGATTTCACAGTCTGGAGGAAGACAACCAATCAGAGCCGAGCTGGAGCCTTGCGGTCTCTGAGCAGCTGTCAATCACTCGTGAAATCCAATCAAATGGTCAAACCACTGTTACTGTAATGCCTATTTCTCTCCTCAAATGTTTTCAGAAACATCTTGTAGTGTACTGTTTAGCTGTAAAATGAGAAAGTTTTATGACCCGGCAGCCATGTTGAGATCTGTTGATGAAATACCAAGCACCGCCCACCAGCGAACTTTTGAGGAGAGAAATAGGCATTACAGTAAAAGAATATTGATTCATATTTGATCAGCGCTGCCTAGTTTGACCGTTTGATCGGAGTTTGTGACTGATTGAAAGCTGCCTGTTGAATGAACAGCCAATAGGAACGCTCTCTCTCTTTGAAATAACCTGTGATTGGCCAAAGTCTCCCATCACGGGCTAGATTTTTTAAAGCCTGAAAACAGAGCCATGAGGAGGAGCAGAAGTCTAGTTTTCTCTCAGAACACTTGAATTACAATATGCTGAAAGGTTATTATGGAATTTTTTGCCCAATGATGCCAAAAATATTCTCCCTACTGCAGCTTTAAAGGATGATCCTCGAACATATAGTACAGTATGGCACGGAAACACGGCGATGACATTCACATGTCCACCGACATTGAAAAATGTGTACAAAATACACTTGAACATGTGCACAGATGCATGTTTAAAGAGTCAATTTACATGTTGAATTCTATGTAATAACTCTACAAGCTGTGTCTGTTATTTAAACTGTGAAATCAGATTACATTTCAAGATTCAGAGAGAGTTGACAGCTGGACGAATCTGAAAGTGTCTTCAAAATTTTATTCAGCTGACAGTATTTTATTGAATGAAAAAATAATTAATTTACTACGGCGCCTCTCTCTTTCTCTCTCTCTCTTTCTCTCTCTCGCTCACACACACACACACACACACACACAGTTTGAATATTTTAGTGGTTTAAAAAGGATGTTATGTAATACATTATTATATAACCAATATTTTTTTTTAAAAAAACTTATAATTGATGTACTTTCTGAGTCTGAATGAGAAAACAAAGAAGATGCCCACTGGCATCAGAGCTGCTTCACATGAATAATATTAACATTTTTATGGCTACCATGAATCATTTGTTGCTGATTTATTAAAGTGATCACTGCAAAACTCTCAGATAGTCATTCTTTACTCCTGCTGTGAATAGACTGACAGCTCTGATCTGAAGTTTGCAGTAATGCTTTGACTTCATAAAGATGTATCTGGGCAATTCATTTGTAAACATTGTGCAGATGGCAACTGCCGATATTCGTAATGATAAGACTCATTGTTGCCATCTGCTCCATTTAATTAATGTATTTTATATTTCCCTCACCAATTGTGACGAAACCTCCTTTAATTTGTGTCTCTCTTATCCTGTGAATGTATGAATGAATGTGTGTGTGTGTGAGTTGGGTTAAAAAATAAAAATAAACTGTCATCTTAGCCAAAGTCCGATTACCGTTTCTTAAATCAAAATGTAAAAAGAAATAATTCAAAACAGCAAGTTAATCAAAACTATCCAATACAAAATCACAGTTTTCTCTGAAAATGGTTTAAAAACTCTTGGGTATGTCATTCAAAACCCAAATCCAAAATTCAGAAAAGAAGTGAGAAGCAGAGTTACACTGACCATATATACGGGGCAACATTAGCATTCATCTGAACTTGTTCTTCTGGCCACCTGACACACAGTAAATATAGACTCCGGTTTGGTCTCCACCTGCAAACATCTGAGTTATGCTAAAATAAAAGATATAGAGCTAAACTGCAGTCAGGTGATAATTCTCTGTGGATTTGTCACTACGAGCGTCACCTTTAACATTGCACATGGTCATTTGATCCATTGCTAGTATAACGTTATTGATTAGAGCAGCTTTTAAATTAAGCAATTATTGACACAAAGACAAGATATAGTAAGTTACATCTACAGTATGATACAAACAAAACCCAGTGATAGTCACCATACAGCAGGTGGGTGGCCTTTCTTATTCACAATGAACATAAATTGATTCACAATGGGAATTGTATTTTGTACTTTTAATGTAAATAAGGTGTCAGAGTGCATAAAAAGCATCAAAATATACTAATAGAGCTTGTCAATCAAATAAAAAGGGGATCCCCGGACACCCTGACAGAGGTCTGGGCTAAGGCACATGGAGTCCGTATTTTTCCTCCAAAATTGTTGCACATTTAAAAATAAATACAATCTCACCCCTAAAATGTCGTCCGTCATTAAAGTTTTCCGATCAGGTTTGATTTTCGGCATTTTTTTTGCATCCGTCAAAAGGCAAAAGAGGGTTGTTCAACCACTCAGAGCCACCGTCTGTGCAAACATCATCATCCAAAATGACATGATGAACATTCACTCCATCTCCCAGCACAAAGGACTTTAGGATAAAGAAATAAATGAATACAAAGATGTGTAATTTAAAGACAGATTGTAGCAGGTGATTGCAGAACAGCTTGGAAGAATCAGGGATGGTTGCAAAACAAAGGATGTACAAAAGATTAGACAGTAGTGATTATGCTCTAGGCAGCTAAACAATAGCTTCTTGCTAATGTCATTCATTCATTAGCCCTATTTAGGACAAGCGTACCCATCTAATCAATTCAGTTTGTCTCGTAAGCAAACCCTTTGAACTCAGTGTGCAAGGTTTCTGTACGGAACAGTTTTTATTGGATGATGGATTGAAAAAACGCAAAGATGCCTTGAATAATAAAGTCAGTTTATTTGAAAATAAAAAAATTCAAAGAAAGAATTGTATCTGTTTTGTTTTATCTGATTGCAAAAGTGCCCCCCAAAGCAAGATGAGTATTCCAGCCTTAATGAAACAATAGGAGTGTGCATCGCTGACTCCATCATTACCCCCCAACCAGTGGCAATGTTAAGCTTCACCCTGTAAAGGATTTCTGGCCCATTACAACAGAAAATTAGGAAACATTAAATCTGCCCCAATGGTCATTATCAGCCTCACCATGATGTCTCTTCTTCCTCAGCACCTTGGATTTCTGCCACCAACCCGACTGATACCATCAAACATCCATTTTATATGCTGACGACATGTATCAATAAACCCAGAGTTGCTGGATGTCCCCCAAACCTTCTCAAACTTAATATCAATAAAAATAAGATTATTGTTTTTGGCTGTTACAAATAAATAAATAAATAAATAAATAAATTCAAATCAATCTTAATAACCTGTTTGTGCTAAGTCCACAGCTGGGAATCTTGAACAGCAGTTCAGTTTGGCCTCGCAAACAAAGATGATTAATTACAATGAGGTTTCCATCTCCAAATTTAGATCTCGCCTCCTCTTGGCTGATCTGAATTCATCATTGGTAATTTTTTATGGTTATTGTCATTATCATCATTATAGTTATTGTTTTGTATGATTGTGCGGTTGTCTTTTGGTTTGGTAGTTCAGCAGTGAACAGATACGGCTTCTTATTTTCAGAGTTATGAGGAAAAACGAAGAGTGCTCTTCCTTTCATATTTGTAAGTCTCCGTTAACTACTTGACTTTATATATCCAATATAACCTTGGAATAACGAGATTCAGCACCTTTTAATGGAATGAACTGCAAACTGCCCTCAAACTAGATTCTTCTATTCACTTTGAATATTTTACAACTTGATGCTTTTCATGACTCTTGCAATGGTTTTCATTTGTTGCTTGGTTGTTGGTTGTCTTGCGGGTTGTGTGGATGTTTGAACACGAATGTCTCTTGTTCTCCGGTCTCTCTCGGAAAAGAGAGCTTAATCTCAATGAGACTGCTAATTTAATAAAGATCCTTAATAAACAAGTATTTGCCCTTGAGCATAGCATGGCCAACTCTTCCTGTTGAGCTGAAGTTGAGAATTGCAGTCAGCTATAGTTCATAAATATGAACGTGTGCAAGTTAACAATAAATAGATAAATAATAACAACATTTTATTTATAGAGCACTTTTCAAGATACTCAAACATGCTTTACAAGTTAAAGTTAAAGTATTGGAAGAATGATACTTTTGAAATGTTACGTTATCAATCCCAATCGGATAAAAAGCAGCTGTTGACAAGAGAAAGAATTTTGTGAACACAACTTGCCAGCAGTGTCTGAGAATGACTTAATAATGGTATGCTATGGCTAATAATATAACAGTTAGCTTGCTAAAAAATGATGCATTGCATAGATATATATTAGGGCAATTGTTTAAAATATTTAATCACTAATTAATTGCACGATTGTCCATAGTTAATCACAATTAAATGCAAAAGAATTGTACATTTTCTATCTGTTCAAAATGTACCTTAAAGGGATATTTGTCAAGTATTTAATACTCTTATCAACATGGGAGTGGACAAATATGCAGCTTTATGCAGATGTATGTATATATTTATTGTTGGAAATCAATTAACAACACAAAACAATGACAAATATTGTCCAGAAACCCTCACAGGTACTGCATTTAGTGTAAAAAATATGCTCAAATCATAACATGGCAAACTGCAGCCCAACAGACAACAACAGCTGTCAGTGAGTCAGTGTGCTGACTTGACTATGACTTGCCCCAAACTGCATGTGATTATCATAAAGTGGGCATGTCTGTAAAGGGGAGACTCGTGGGTACTCATAGAACCCATTTACATTCACATATCTGGAGGTCAGAGGTCAAGGGACCCCTTTGAAAATAGCCATGCCAGTTTTTCCTCGCCAAAATGTTGTTAGTTTAAGTTTGGAGTGTTATTTTGTCTCCTTCTCTGCAAGCTAGTTGGTACCAATGGCTTCCATAGATTTTCTAGTTTCATATAATGCCAGTATCTTCACTCTAGCTTTAAAACTGAGCCCTCTACAACCTTCGAAAGACCGATTGCATTAAGAAATTAGAGGCGTTCATCGAATTTGCTACTTCAATGTTGCAACAGGCTGGGTTAGCACTTAATTCTGCAAATAATTCCGGATTCCAGTGAAGTCTCAGTTTTTTTACAGTCGGAGTAATTAGAGTAAGTAAAGAAACGTGATGGAAATAATATCCAATAAAGTTCGATACATACAATGTTCGATGCCTGCATATGTACGGAGCCCAGATGTATGTGCTGCACCACTGGATGTGGTCACAGGAGCGGGAGTGAGCGAGCAACAGAAAAATAGGATTCAAAAGCACCTGTTATCTGCAAAGCCCCATTTCTGGATATATAAATAAATATTCCTTATAGTACAACTTGAAAAAGATCATGCCTCATACATCCAAGCACTCCCCTATAGGGAAGTCAAATGGTGTTTTTAAGCCATAGTTTCAGGCTGTTATCTTGCTTTTTTTCACTTCCAATAAATTATTTTTTTGCCTTGAATGTAAAGCAGCTGAATGTGAAACAAAACAGGCATGTATGGGAATCATTATATACATATATGCAAATGATCTGTGCTTGTCTTTCTTTTCCAGCTGGCGTATATTCCCTCACATTTCTTAGAAGTGTGGTTTTAATAGCTTTTTCCTATATTGCTTTAATGCCCTATGAGACAACAATAATCTGCAAGTCCACATTTCCCCAAACACACCTTTGCATTACTGTCACACACAGACAATAAAAAGTTAATAATCGTGAACCACATGTGGTAATGTAAAGACAAAGAAAATGTAGAGTAAAACAGAGCAGGAAGGGGAAAAAAGGAAAGCAGAGAAGCAACATCATGAAGTTATTGATGGACGTTTCACAGACACACATCACTTCAATTACACTTAAGACGGAAACCTAATTGAAGTCAGCTTGCACTCATAGATCAGGCCCAGATATCCTTTCACACAGCTGCAGACATGTGTGCACATATATATAACACGCCCACAAAGACATAAATTTGCTTTATTCTTCTTTCCTTCCAATACCTCTAATCCTTCCTGACACTCTCACTCCCCACACCTACAACAGACACGTGCTAATTCACCACAAACACACACACTGAATTATATGTGTTGCACAAGAGGAAAGAGGTAATTACACCACCCAGGGACTATGTGTCTCTAAGCCCCTTGTCAGATGTTTTTGATTTGGTGACAGGAGAGCAATCGGTGAGGCTGCGGGTCAAGATGGATTACCTCCCGGGTCATAAACCACAAAGCCTGACAATTATCTTAACACCGCTGATCAGAGGAGAACACACCCCGCCTGTCTGCATACACACACACACACACACACACACACACACACACACACACACACACACACACCGCCGACAAACATCTGCAGCTCCCCCGTTTGTCCCACAGTCAGTCAGAGGGTGACTTATGATCATTCACATATTCCTCCCAGCAGAAATGTAATGCAAGTATGTCAGAGAGAATTTTTTTCCCCTGCTGTACACCCAATTTATAACACCGTTCTTTGGCAGAGGCATCAGTCTTATTGGTTGTGATGACGTCATTAAAGTGTGAGGTGAAGTATGTGTTCTGATTTGTGTGTGTGTGTATGTGAGAGAGAGAGAGAGAGAGAGAGAAACAACTCACTGCCCTCTGGGACATTTCTCACACTCCTTTCTCACAATAAAAACCTCTGATACACCCCCATTCCAGTTGTGTTTGTGTCTGGTATTTTGTATTTCTAAAAGCTAATGCCAGCATGCTATTGTGCTGAGATTTGGAAGGTACCAAGCCCCCAAGCAGAGCACCGGTCGTTGATCCCAATTTTCGTAGAGGCCAAACGGTGGTTCTACAACTTCCGTGTCCGTCATGTGATGCCGTTGGGCCTAAAAATACTTTTTCTCATAGACTTACATTGGGAAAGAGACGTCTGTAACTCAGTAGATATTTTTTTTGAGGTGAATCAACTTCACAGTACGAACACTTGAATAGTCCTTATTTAAATCATTAGGTCCTAAAAGTTGTAAAATGCACTAATAGCTGAATCCAGAGTTATTTTCCTTCATCCGTTCATGTGAATGAGACCCAGACTGAGGCTGGAGCGAGGGCTGGGAGACGGAGTTAGCAAGCCGTGACGACATTGTGACCGTTGTGACGTCGTGACCGAGCCATGTGACCGAGCGGACGCTGCTGCGCCTGCTCCATGGGCCCAATGGATGCGGAAGATCGCTGGAAGATCGGGGTACTTTTCCAGTAGGAAGTCGAGCCATTTGGCTTCATGCGCCACTGCGCAACTTTCATAGGAATGAATGGGGCCCCGCCTCCAACGCTGTATCCAGTTCTCATTATACATCCATGACTCACATCTGTCAAGCTAGCAGCTTGTGGAAGACTCCGGTGACGCGCAATGAGTGCACAGGCAGAGTGTGTGCAGGTAGGTAGGTGAGGTGAAGCAGGGGCAGTAGCGTCCGCTAGGTCACATGGCTCGGTCACGGGGTCGAAGCCGTCACGCTGTCATCACGGCTTGCTAACTCCGCCTCCCAGCCCTCTGTCTGGGTCTCATTGACATGAACAGAGGAAGGAAAATAACTCTGGATTCAGCTATAAGGACCTAATGATTTAAATAAGGGCTATTCAAGTGTTCATACTGGGGGAAAAAAATGCAAAATAAACCCGTGCAAAGCTTTCACATCAAGTTCAACTTGGTGCATATTAGCAGATCTGCTCTGTTGACCAATAGCAAACTGTTAAGGTCCAAGATTTACAGTCTAATTTAGTCATCCATAAAATTATGGAAATTACAGTGCGTCCATCCTAAAGCTACAGCAATGCATATAGCCTACAGAACACAGGAAATCAGTTACTATAAAGTAAAACGTAAACCCAACATAAAGCTAGATTCAATAAAAACTGTTATAAAGTAAGGTGAATAAAAGAACCACTTAATAGCTAGGATTAAGAATGAATTATAGTTTGAGTCTTACATCAACAATGCTCTGAGCGAGCTGCAGGGACCTGGTTGCTTCTAACTGGATGATTTCCTTGTGACTGATGTGTCTCCTCGCCATCATGTGCAAAGTGTCTTCATCAACCATCTTATTGATGTGAAAGGACATCTGACCAAGGGCTGTAACATCTCTGTCATGTAGTCTATTGATCACTTATGCCCGCACACTCTTTGTGGTGGGGAAGTCATGACCTTGTGAGCAGAATAATGAGAGCAGCATGTTAAGTGACATCAGGTACTGAACTCTGCCCGTCTTCACAAGTGTCTTTGAGATACATGTGTGATACGTATCTGTGGGAGTGTGGGGGTGGCTGAGTGGAAGAGAGTGAGAGAGAATGACAGATGAAATGAGACATTGATTTATTCCATTTGATGAACTAAAATAATCTACACTAAAAATGCTGGAAGTCACATATGGAGCCACACTAAATATGATCAACATAATATCCAATATAGTGTTCAATAACAACTGTCTCCTTGCTGAGGGTATCACTGAAATGTTTTTTTTTTTTTAAAATGTATGTATATGGCACATTTTATATACAAAGACAACTAAATGATTTACAACACAAATTAAAAGGAGAAAAACGTTTTAAAAAGAAATAAAATAAAAGATAAAACAGTAATAAATGGAAGGAAGTTCAAATGTAAATGAAAAGTGTAATTCAAAAATGTAGATTTTAAACCTGCAGCTGGCAGAATATTTTTGGCATCATTGGGCAAAAACTCCATAATAACCTTTCAGCATATTGTAATTCAAGTGTTCTGAGAGAAAACTAGACTTCTGCACCTCCTCATGGCTCTGTTTTCAGGCTTTAAGAAATCTAGCCAGTGACGGGAGACTTTAGCCAATCACAGGTCATTTCAGAGAGAGAGAGCGTTCCTATTGGCTGTGCTCCAGCTGGTGGGCGGTGCTTGGTATTTCCTCAACTGATCTCAACATGGCTGCCAGGTCACAAACCTTCCCATTTTACAGCTAAACAGTACACCACAAGATGTTTCTGAAAACATTTGAGGCGAAAAATAGGCATTACAGTAACAGAATATTGATTCATATTTAATCAGCGCTGCCTAGTTTGACCATTTGATCGGAGTTCATGAGTGATTGACAGCCGCTCAGAGACGGCAAGGCTCCGGCTCGGCTCTGATTGGTTGTTTTCCTCCAGTCTGTGACATCGTGCAGATGCAATTAGGAGCACCGGAGGACACAGGGGCACATGATTTTTTTCAGATTACCTGTCTCATGCACTACTGTCAGGATATAGTGACCGTTTTAATCATATTTGCTCCAATTCTACCCACTGCTGCTTTAACTGTGGTGTCTGTTGCCCATTTCTTTAAAGGTGCTAAATTCAAAATTCAGAGCATTAGCAGCAAACAATTATTTGCTATGTAAAGATATAGAGGAGTAATGTCTACCTGAGCAGAGAATGAAGTTGCTCTTCTTCTGTGTGTGTGCATTGTAATCTGAATGCTGAAGTCAACATACTCAATGCTAGCATGTCGATGTCAGCAGATATAATGAAGCTAGCCTCACAGATGTGAATGAGCCAGTGACTGTGAAGCATATTGGAAACAGCTGGTGTCGATCAGCCAATGCAAGCCTGACTTCACTGCTCCTCCTGAGCTAATGATGCAATGCTTCATTTCTGCCACGCATATTTGGTATCATCTTGTTCAGTGTTGTATGTTTTGTTTTGTTATTTTATGCTAAAGATATAGGAGTTCGGTTACTTTAAAAACTTTAAAAACACCTTCACAACTGCTCTCACCAGCTTTCACATTTTCACACCCACTCACATAAACACGCTGAAGTCCAAACCTTGAGGAGAACTTGCGTCTCCTTGAATCAGTATTGCTTCTTAGCTTCACCTTTTAACAACGTGAATGAAAACCCTTCCAAGGACGAGGTCCTTTATTGGAGTCAGGCACGTTATAAAAGGGAAAGTTGATGTTCTCTTCTTTTCACTCCTCTTTGTCAGTGTCTCGTTGAAGGGTGAAGGTCGGATGATGTTAAAGAACAGGAATTAAAATATTTGGAGATGTGACGTCCTCTTATGCAGAACGTGTAGCAGAAAATACAAATGGGAAGTCAAATAATTTGCTACGTCTTCCGAACAAACTATGTTTTCTGATACCTGCAAAGTACAACAGCCTTGACCTGAACAAATTCAGTAAGAAGCATTCCTTTCTAACCTTCTTTAATTCAACCTATTCATCTCTATATATGTTTGTTTCTCGTTTAACAAAAACATGCCTCTTTAATATGAAAATTGTTCGCTCCTGCACCATTTCTTTGTTGTTGTATGATTTTATACTGGTAATGCTATTTTATTGTACCTTAAAATAGATGCAGGAACAAAAGAATTTCCTGTTCTCAGCCTAAAAGCCACAGCTCTCAGTTGTCGTCCTGAGAGGAAGAAATCAAAGACATTTGTCAGCGCAGTGGTCGGTGTATCACAGAAGCTGCTGGACCGTTTTACATTTATATACTGTTTTTGAATCTCTGAATGTTACTGACAATATTTATTGTCCTGTACAACACGTTAATATCTGGTTTTGTTTTTAGACGAATGAACTGAAGCAGAGATCTCTCAAAAATTGGAATCTTTAAAGGGGACATATCATGAAAAACTCACTTTTTCAGTGCTTGTGCACATACATTTGGGTATCTGGAGTGCCTACCAACCCACAAGCTGTGACAGTCGTTTTTTTTTGTGGGCTGCCTATGTCATAAGCAGCCTTATTAGAATATATCGCCCTGCAAAGGTGTACCATATTTTCAGAGCACACTGGGCTTTTTCAGGAGGGGGCCTTAAAGAGACAGGTGCTAAAACGGAGCATTTCAGACAGATGGTGAATACAGAATCAGACAGAACATTATCTATACATTACAGTATTTTCCTTCTTAATATGAGGAAAATAACTTGTTTTTTGAGCATTAAAGCATGTAAACATGTTCTAATATGCTCAAAATCCAAAATACAAGTATGAACCTGAACATGAGCATGATACAATGTATATGTACACTTAAATTCTTCTTGCTTGCATGCACAATGATAGTAATTTCAGTTTATGAAAGCTTCAGATATTTATAGACATGGAAGCTGAACTGCTTGACTGTGTGATTGATAGGATGATGGTTCCTGCTAAAATCAAAGCTCATTTCTGAAATAAGAACATCACAATACGTATAGGACAACCGCCTGATTCTCCTTTTCACTGCACACACAGGCAGCATATGCCTCTGCTGTGCAAAAATAGCAGTCCATGCAGATAAGGCTCACACATGCATGAGATGCATGTGATGGTATAGAGGTGAGTGTTCACATTCATTAATGCTTTGCATGTGATGGATAGTTTTAATAAAGCAGTGGACAGCAATGTTCATCTAAGAGGAGGAACAGAGTCATACTGTCACCATTCATCATTACAGCTGAATATCGCCACTTAACCGTGGATGGTCCTGTCACGCGGTGCAAGCTGGGAGGCCGTAATTCTGCCTAATAAGAACTGATCTTAGGTCTGTGGGCTGGTGCAAAAGACCAGCGGAGCTAACAGTAAAGTATGTCCTTGTTCGGATGAGGGCAAATCCCAGACGGTGAAGCTTAAAGATGCTCTATAGACGGGTTTCTGTGCAACGTCATCACAGAGAGATGTGCACACAGCTAGGGGGCAGAAAGCACGGCATCTCTAGCAGAGCCAAGCTGCAAAGCAGAGATGACAAGAAGTTGTTGTGCAGTAAACTGCACCAACCGCAGAAAAGATGAATTGAAAATGTTTAATGATCAGAGGGGATCACATGTTGCTAAAAACAGAAGATTATGGATCCGGAGTGTCGACCAAACAGACCCTGGTCCTCCAAGTCAAATCACACTTATGTCTGATCTAACGTCACCCATTTCGTAACAGGTGATAATAATAATCAAATCTCATACCAATACGTCATAGGATAATGGTATCTGGTGGTCGGACTCTGCAGGAGTCTATAGTCAACAAGAATGCACAAACAATGCAAAATGTACGTTGATTACAACTTACTGCCAAAGCGGTTTTGCCCCCTGAATGTCCACGCACCCAGTAATGTTTGTATACAAGAAACCCGTCTATAACAAAGATGACGCATTACAAGCTCTGCTAGCGGTTTGAAATGGTATAGAGAGGGGAAGTCCCGCCCCTTCCTTGGGACCTTATTTCGGAAAAAATATGAACAGTAGTCAATGGCGAGGGACAAATATTTTTTTTAAATAAGGCTCCATGGTGGTCCACCGGAAGGGGCGGGACTTCGCCATCAGTCTTCTCCATACACTTCCTGTCTCCTAAGAGGGCATGGTTATGCTGTGTTTCCACCCCCCCCCCCCTCCCCGCACCTAGTTTGGAAGTGTTACGTAGCCAACATCATGTGAATGGATGAAAGCAGATTGGGTTATATTTGCAGAATATATTCACATTTTCTTTTAATAACATTAGATATTTAACAGCCATATTTAGCATTACGAAAATGAGTTCGCTAGGGCGTTCGCCAACGTTAGTTGACAGAGCTTGTGAAAATGTGTTGCGGAGACAGAGAAAGGTCTCGAACAAAGTTAATTTTCTCCTGATTTGTCCATCAGAAATATTTTTAGTGTCATTTTAGTGTCAGAATGTTCAGAAGATGTGACTTGTAAAATAATGGGTCCAATATTTACTTTGGTGACTATGGGGAGAAAGAATCAGTCATAACCTGTGTTCACATTCACTTCTCCCATTGAGAAGTTAATAGACTCAGGACCTGGCTGCGAGTCTCCTAAAAGGGCGCGGTAGTAGCGAAACCCACGTGACACAGATAAAGGAAACTGACTCTCAGTGCGCCGACTCCTCTCTGAACTGTCTCTGGCTTAACTCACGGTCACAGCCAGCGTCACTGTAGGCTACTATGAGCCTGTGGCAGCAGAAAACACAAAGATCGCCCTGTTTGCGTGTATGAAATGGATTTAACACTGATCACAGGGTCTATGCAGCTGATTTATGAAATGACAAAAATAACATTTCAAAAAATGTGGTGTGATTTGCAGCAATCTGATTTACTACCAAAATAAAGACGTTGAAACAACACAAAAACATTTTTTTTCTATTAGTATTTTAATTCCAAAATCATCAGTTAGTAATCTAACAAAATATAATGTCACAACACCCAGAACTGTGGGTCCCTCCAGTTTCATTTCTGTGCATATGAATAAAGCTGGGGTTAGTATTACTTACTATGGCTGATCTACAGTACCTCACACTGTTGAGGGACGCTTGAGCTTAACAACATGCAGGTTCAAAGTCATTATGTGAGGCTGTTGGGCTTCACATGATGCCCAAGAGAGGCTCGTTCAGGTCGTTGGCATCAATATCATTCACACGTTACTATACTGCCCTCCGGAGGACACACACTGTAAGGCAACAGCACTTGACAAGGTCTTTGTCAACAGAGCAGGCACAGCAGCACAGAGGACGCATTACATCACTGGACCACTGAAAGTTCTCATCGGACAATAACTGGCACACAACATGTCAAAAAAAAAAAAAAAAAATCACAGACTGGAACCATTAACATTGTAAATTCAAAACATATTATTCACTTTTAGGACATGTTACAGTATTCAGCAGGTTATTCAGCACGAGTCCAGGGATTTTAATAAAGTGCCTCATAAAACGGAGTAGCATCCTGAGTCAAAGTCTGACACGCTTTCAGCTAAACGAAACATTACGGATGGAAACGTACATGTACCAGCAGTCCTCTACAGGCATCTCTAGTCAAACTTTTAAGAGATCAAGTGGTCATACAGAATATCACTGGGACTGGAAAGAGAGACCTTCACCAGTCTGCTCTCTCCGCTTCACAGTTTCCCCACAAACTCCCTCCTTACTTAAAAACATGAGACAAACTTGGTCCTCTTCTCCAAAGAGATTGGAGAGTGAAACGATGATGGAGGAATGAAGTAAAGGAGAATCGGGTCAGAGTTAAAGACATTTTGACCTGCTCGCTTAGTAGATGATTTCCACTTATAAAACTAAATTAATTTAGTGAAGAAAAAGCAAAAAAAAAAAAAAACAACTGTTAAAGGGACTATTTGTAACCTTCAGAAACAGCGACACCTGTTGCCGTTAAGTCAACGAAAGTCAGCGTCGAGCTCGCGCTTGCTCGCTCTACATAGACATGAACGAGCATCGCTCAAAACAGTGAGGCGACACACGTCAGCTAAAACCACAATATCACTCTATATTTCACCTGATTGGCAGTAATGTTAGCTGACCAGACCAAGGTCTCTCCATGAATCAATGCTGATCCTAGTGTTGGCTTTTCATGTGTCCCGACCCGGAACATTTATACGCTTAAAAAGTTACAAACAGTCCCTTTAAATTCAGGGTGCATCGCATTTGGTCACCGCTGTTGGGAATGGTTACTATGTTAATAACATAACAGTTTGTTAAGTCACATTTTAGTAATGGCTTCTGGGTAATAGTATAGATTGGAAAGAATGGCACTGATGACAAGGCTACACTGTGTTTGTTTGCATTTTTGTATTTCTGCTACATCAAAAACTCTGTCCTGAACCTAATGTGACACCAATGACGTGTTGCAATGTGTGGAAACACATTCCTGGCACTAACTTTTTAAGCCATACTGGTGTGTGAGCTCTGAAGGCGCTGGACGCCACTGGTGAACTGGGCTTTAAGTATTGCTGAAAATAAACACATAAATCACAAAATCTGATCTGGAACTAGTTAGTCATCATTTAGTTTGTCTGTCAACGTGACAGATGAATTGCTCCTTAACTCAAGAATTAACACTTAATCACAATACGTCTCACGTAACTAATCCCATCTGAAATTTCACTGGACGACTACATTAAACATCTGCTAGAGCCAATACTAATCTGCTCTCTAAATTTGGCAGCTCATTCTAAAAAAAAACAACCATTTGAAGCACCTGTACATTATCATGTTCTTCTAGAAGTTGGTGCTCTTAATAATCAAAGTTCTAACTAGCCGTGAGATAGAGGTAGAGCAAAAGGAGAAGGAAAACATGCACAAGCCCATAATAAACTGTACATGACTCCCCTTCTTCCTTTCTAAATGCCAAGAGTAGAGCGGTGACGGGGTACTGTGTGGCAGTGTCGGTGATTGGGGGGGTGAAAAGCGGCTGGCCACGGAGCGTGCTCAGGAGATGATGACAATGCCGAAGTTCTTCTTGAGCTGCTCGAGGAAGATGAAGGTGAGCACCGTGTGAGGAATCAAGCGGATCCCTGCGGGGACGAGACCCTGCAACAAAAATTGGCGGTATATTACTATTTGTAGTTTTTCTCCCATTGCATCTAGCAATTTAAAGCTGCTGTACTGAATTGTACTTTAGTATAAAAAAACAGATAAAAAGCAGGTAATTTATCACACTTGACATGCAGCCAGCATGATTTTCATTTTTGTAAAAATTAAGTTCAACTTTTGCTTTCAAAAGTCATATTGAAGTGATTTGACAGATTTATTTATGTGGACGTCCAATCAGTGTTGATGGTAAATGTAGTCAATTGAAGCAATAAATTCCTCAGTGTGTGCTATATTGACCGAGAAGGCTGAGTTACTTCACTACATTTATTTGACAATATTAGTTAGGCTACTACAGTAGTTACTTTGCAGATTCATATTCTTAAAATACAAAATATAAATAAACTATGATGTAGCCTATTAAGTATATAAAGTAGTTAAAATGTGCTCCACCTTTACTAGCTGCAACACTAATGTAATGAACACATTAATGCATCAATAATTATAATCCGATGATACAGTATACACTGATCAGCCATAACACTAAGACCACTGAGAGGTGAAGTGAATAACATTGTTTATCTCATTACAATGGCACCTGGCAGTGGGGGGTGGGGGGGTGGGGGGTATATAAGACAGCAAGTGAATATTTTGAACTTTGAACTTTGTGTTAGAAGCAGAAAAAATGGGCCAGCGTAAGGATGTGAGCGACTTTGACAAGGCCCAAATTGTGATGGCTAGACAACTGGGTCAGAGCATCTCCAAAACTGCAGCTCTTGTGGGATGTTCCCGGTCTGCAGTGGTCAGGACCTACCAAAAGTGGTCCAAGGAAGGAAAACCAGTGAACCGGCAACAGGGTCAGACCCAATAAGGCTCATTGATGCATGTGGGGAGCGAAGGCTGGCCCGTGTTGTCTGATCCAATAGAAGAGCTACTGGAGCTCAAACTGCTGAAAAAGTTACACACAGTGCATCGCAGTTTGTTGCGTATGGGGCTACGTAGACGCAGACCGGTCAGGGTGCCCATGCTGTCCTAATGTTATGGCTGAACGGTGTATACACATATTATTATGAAATGGACCATCCTGCATAATGATTACTTTTACTTTTGGCACTTTAAGTATCTATTTGATGATAATACTTTTGTACTTTTACATAAGTAAGATTTTGCAGGATTTTTACTTATAACAGAGTGTTTTTACACTGTGGTAAACATCCAAACTTGACAATTACAGGTACATTTTTTAAGCTGCTCAAAGTGCCGACTGGCTGCTACAGTATATAACCTGCAAAAGAAGAGACGTGTCCATGCTTGGGGATAAGAGGGAGTAAATAGCTATATCAGACGATTACGATATGCCTGTTTGAGCACATTTCAATTCTATAAGATTCATTTGTAGTACTCTAATAAGTTGTTTTTTCAACCTCTGATTAAAAGTGGCACTAAATAACCACAGTGGTGTTAATGTATAATATGCAGGACTGTTTTTTTACCTTATAAAATGCCAGAGGACCAAGCTTGGCAGTTTCTCGTAAGCAATGCGTCACCCCCTAAAGAGAGAGAGACACGCTGGATTAGACTGAACACAGAAGAATGAAGAAGATGGACAAACAGAAACAGAGGAACGAAACTATTAGAGGAGACGATGAAGAGGGATCCACTCACTGTGTACTCTCCCTTTGAGCTCATCAGCCTCGTCTTTAGCACATCCAGGGGTTGACACAAGAATGTAGCACAGCCTCCCTTCAGAGGAAAACACATCATCAGTTCACTAAAGAGCCCTGCAAACGTCACGCTGACTCATTCCGGCTTTAAGGGCGCACAAATTAAAACCTGATACTCACAGCGATGAAGCTGGAGAGAAAGTGTGTGAGCATGTTATCTCCCATCATGCCTGTTCCCAGCACGAGCTGCTTGGCCTGGTCGTAGCACGCCAACTAAAGGTGGGAAAAATAAGAGAGAAAAAAAGGTGTCGTTTTGATGATCAGTCTAATCTGTGCCGATGTTTCTCTCTACTGCCTGAAGCCTCGTCTCTCACTGTCAACACATTCTCACAGAAAATAAAGCAAACGACTGACATTACACGTGGGATCAGCTCTGAGACTGAATTAAATTACCACCCCTTTGTCATGATAATTAACAAAGAGATCAAAAACCCACAATCCTTCACCTTCACTCCGGTGGGCTACATCCAGGGTCTGAGAAGTGAAGCTAATGCTGAAGTGCCTTAAACTTGCATTCTTTCTAATAGCCAGCAGGGGGCGACTCCTCTGGTTGCAAAAAGAAGTCTGATTGTATAGAAGTCTATGAGAAAATGAGCCTACTTCTCACTTGATTTCTTACCTTAGTAAACATTTTAAACATGAGTTTATGGTCTCAATCGCTTGTTGAAGTAGTTGAAGTCTTCTTCAATACAGCATGATGTTCATTTAGTAAATTATGGTCCCATTTAGAGTCAAATAGACCATAAAGCAGGGGATACTTTGGCTACCTTGTGATTGACAGGTCACTACCATGGCGTTGTCCGGTTTGGGTGTTGTCCGTATTTTCATCTTACAACTTTAACCCTTTCACAGTGTGTTTTCAGTTCACGAAAGATGAAAATTAATGATAACCTTTTTGGTCTCCTAAAAATGATTCATTCAGAGTTCGGTTGTACTTAACTCCAACCTCTTGTGTCACTTCAGGTTGCAAAAAAACAACATAGCGACGGCCAAGTACCAAGATGGCAACGGCCAAAATGCCGAACTCAAGGCTTCAAAGCAGCAGTCCACAAACCAATGGGTGACATCACGGTGACTACGTTTCACTTCTTATATACAGTCTATGCTTCACCCATGGCTTTTTTGAAGCCACCTAAATCTTGTGCATATTGGGGTCACAGGCTGGAATGAGATCATTTTAAGTACAAAAAGTGGGTTGGCCTTTATGTGGTTCACAAATAGATATAAGATCAATCATATTAACTTGTCAATTTTAAATCACTTTTTGTAAATGTGTGACTTTGGCATCCCCCAGTGGTTTATACCAGAAAAACAAATAAAAAAACACACAAATGAGACGGACAGAAATTGTCTAATTTTTCTAGAACTACCCAGAGGATCTTGGGTATTACGCAGGTCAGAAATATTTTGACGGGCAGCTGCATGTCCTGGCATTTGAAGAAGCAGGGGTGGATCTAGGTGGGGTCCCCCCCCGTAATATTAATCATGGACCCTCCTCTGACCCTTCGTCTAACCGTGGCAAATAGTTTCAGACATTTTTCACCCCACATTTATCCTCAGAGAGGGGTAATTGTAATTATTCATAGCAGTGATAAAATGTATGTTAGCACTGATTGACTATTATTGTGTTTATTGTTACAGGTGTATTGTTACCTATGGCGGTGGTAAAAGGATGGCATTTATATAGTGCTTTTCTAGTCTTAGCGACTACTCAAAGCGCTTTTACAACACAAGTCAGCATTCACACACACACATTCACATCCTGTTCTTCAGCAGCGGTAAACATTCACATGCACACTCAGCAATTTGGGGTTCAGGATCTTGCCCAAGGACACATGGACATTAGGCTGCAGAAGCAGATGAGACTAAGTGGAATCATGGGAGACTCCTTAAAGATAATGAGTGGAAATGCTGTTATACATTTAGCTCCAGGCAGCCTTCAACAATCTACTTATACTGTAGTATACTTAGAGCATGCCCAGTGTTGTGCTAATTCTATACACTACTCTACATTTAATCCATATAAATGCATTTTTGGACTAATTGAATGTGAACAGTGGTATCTGTGCTACAGTCTGAAGCAAACGTCCTCTGGATATGCTTGCCAACACAGTTAAGTGAGGCTGAGGTTATATGCATTAATGCATAATTTATTACGCATTGTTTAAATGGAACCATCAGAAGAAGCAGCGTATTCATCCAGGAAATCGATTCAGCATTGATGAATTAATGTACCTTTAATTTAACTCAATTTTATTCCATTATATTATTAAAAAGAAGGATTCAGAATTTGACATGCCATTTAACAAATATCTTCTTAATATATTGAAGAGAAAAAACTGACCTAAATTGTGATTGTGTTAGCCCAGGTGGATTAAAGTACATCACTGGCTTAAGAATCCCCGGGGTGTCTTCACCTTAAGACATTTAAAAGGATGTTTTAAAAGTTACACATTCTCTATCTGTGACTTGCCTGTCCCACTGTGACCACCGCTCCTCTGCTGGAGGCCATGGTGGCTCCTGAGAACAGTCTCCTCACGCCCTCTGTGGGACAGGACACAGGTCAGAGGTCAGACATGAGGCCACTGTGTGCTTTACATGAACACACACACACACTACCTTGCTTGGGCTTTACCTTCTCTGAAGACTCTGTAGAGCCCGTCGATGGCGTGCTTGTAGCTTAAAGAAAAAACTTTCAGGGTTAAATACAATAAGAGATTTAGAACGTCTAAGCTGAACATTTGTAACTACAGTGAGTTACAACACTCACTTTCTCCTCAGTTCTGGTGGTAGTTTCATGTCATTCTGCATCCTAGAAGCAAGAAAAGATTGGTTTGCTTGTTTAGAATAATTCAAATTGTTTACATATATTAATGAGAATTTGAATTGTTATGGTTACCTGACATTCACCAAGTCTGCCGGCGTGCCAACAAATCCACCAGTGAAACCTATTGGTAGAGAAATCTTGTTGGCACACAATCTTGTATGGGTGACACTGCATGTGTGTGTGTGTGTGTGTGTCTGTGTGTGTGGTCCCACCTCCGAAGGCTCCCAGCAGGATCTTCTGGTAAAAGGGCATGGGGCCCTGGCTCGTGGTGCCCAGCATGTCCCTTACGGTCTCATAGATGGCAAATCTGGTGAGGGAATAGGACATCTGAGAGGTGAGGAGAGGAGAGGAGAGGAGAGGAGAGGAGAGGAGAGTAGAGGAGAAGAGAGGAGAGGAGGGGAGAGGAGAGGAGAGGAGAATGAGTGTCCTATACTCTCCTCACAATTTAACATTTTCTTTTTTCAACCATTAGAAGGAGCCTTTGGCAACACAACCAATCTAACCTAAACAAGGGCCCAATTCCAAACCACCCCCTACACCCTCTCCCTACCTACTTCCACTCTGTTTGCGCATACTATACATTGTCATACAGACGTTACCAACTTAAAGTAAATACATTGTACTTAGGATCAAATGTCTGGTCTAGAAAACGGTAGACATGTTCATTTGATTGTTAAGTGTTATATATACGTAAATACAAGATGTATATAAATTATAATTATTATTATAACTATCAGTAGCTATAACCCCATCATTTATTATATCTTCAACTGTGCAATACAGACTTAACAGGACAATAATTTAGTGCAATAATCTGGTTTATTTATACAGAACATTTAAACTATACTCTTATTTATATACACTACTCTTGCATTTTTACACACTTAATCATAGATTCTATTTTTCAGCATTATTATTTGCATTGTTGTTATACATATTTCTTATTTATATGTTCTTATGATTCTCTATGTTATATATATTTCTATTCTAGATTGGGAGCTAAACAAAACTTAATTCCCCTCCACCCCCCAGGGTTCAATAAAGTATTTCTTATTCTGATATTTATTTATTTCCTTGCCGGAGAGACAGAAGTTCGTCCCAAAGTGGCCGCTGTATTGATACTCTCCACCTTAAAGAATGTTGCTTCACTGAGCTTTGAGTGTGACTCCAAACGGAGCCAGGGTTTTAGGAGAGTTTTGATTAGTGATGTTACGTGCTGTGCAGAGGCTTCAGAGCCTGTGTTGAGTAATCCAGGAAGAATTTTGTGAAGCACGTATCGAGGCTGGTATCGTCTTAGATCAATGACGTAATTGAAGACGCCCGAAGCCGAAACACAGTTGAGAATTCATTGTTCCTGAATAAAAACGAGTCTCCCCTCTATCATTTTTAGTCCAACTGAGACGAATGCACCCCTTTCTTTTAAGAAGTACCTCAAAGAAAGCAAAGTGGTGGAATAAATTAAATCCTTTCTGAAAGCCTTTTATTAATGCTCGCACACAGTTTAATTTCCAACATATCTCATCTTGTGTTGTATGCATAAAGTTTGTCATAATAATAATAATTATTATTATTTTAAAAAGATTGGACAACTATTAACATTAATACGGTCAAACTGAAACGAAAAAAAGTGACAAGCTGTTTCTTATAGTGCTGATGAAACCCTCCAAACTACACATTTGAGTCGTAATCGTGTCTGCTCTTAGCCTACCTTTAGCCCTTTTTAGTATTATTGTCTATTTCAGTATCATTTTATCGATATCTTTATGACTTTTTATTGCTACCATCTTGGCCAGTCTCTCTTGCGAAAGAGGTTTCCACCCTCAGTGGGACTTACCTGGTTAGATACAGGTTAAAAGAGAGAAATGACTACTGAACTCAACAACATACACAGGCTCAAGAACAGTCTTAGGCATGCACACAGACACACACATACCTGTCTACAAAGGGAGGCAGAGAGGCCACTGTAAAGAGCCAGCACGCCATCGCTCTTCACCACATGAACAGCCATCCCCATCATCCTCTTCTTCACCTCCTGCTGTGTCTGCAGGTGTACCTGGAAAGACAGTCACGTATTAACGTTAGGTTAGGCACCGTAGTAACAAAATATTTGACAGAACAGACACAACAACGTCAGCAACTTTTTCTTGTGGGGTAACTTATAGACACCGGTTCACATATTTGGGCGACTAAATGTGTCAAAGGGCTACATGTGTCAAAGTTGGGAGACTTGTGAGAGACATGAAAAAAAACAAAAAAGCAATGGCCAAAATCTAGTCAGAAGAGGGCGAGATATCCCGACTCAATATCCACAATCACAGACTTTGAGGCACGTTCCCGCAAAGCCCGCAAGGGTTTAGGGCTATCCCACTGTCAAACCGTCAAGTGCTCAAGGGCTCTCTCGCAGACTGTTTGAGCCCTTTATGCACATTTTCTGCATTCCTGCAGACTTTGCTTGAGGGAATTACCCACAATTCATAGCTCTATGACATATTAACACAGGGTTACCAAGGGAAGCCCGGAGACGTTAAGAAAAAGGTAAACAAAGCTTAGTGTTTAGTATGGGTCAAACTCAAAACACACTGGATCCTACACTTCTCGTAATATAACTCAAGACCATGTTTACTGTAATTAGATCCTTGCTGTCTGGTAAATACACGTGTCTTTCAAACTTCGCATGTCCAGTTTGTAATGCAGGCTTTCAGTTAAATAGATCTGGTCCCTGATGACATCACTATGACATCATCAGGGTTATTTTCTCAGGTTTGAAAAAGCTTTCTCCTGAGTCACAGAGGACATCACGCAACTGTTTTCACAAGCTGAGTAATACTGACCACTGAGTAAAGAGGAGGAAGAGAGCAATGTGTAACAAGGGCGGTTATAACCCAATACACAAGATTTCTAAATGTCTTAACCACGGTGTGCGTGTGTATGTGTGTGTGTGTGTGTGTGTGTGTGTGTGAAAATTGTGAACATACAAACATTTGAGTGTCAAACCTAGCTTAAAGTGATGCCTCAGTGGACTAGACAATTATAAACTTCATATTTTTCTGTCAAAATTTCTGCCATTTAATTATATACACAGTCACCACCGTCATCACACATTACTTCTAAAAGACTAAATTAATCTAGGGACGTGTTAGCAGCTCGGCTAAATGCTAACATCAGCATGCTAACATGCTTACAGTAACAATGCTGACATACGTGCCATGGTAATCATGTTAGGTTAGCATGTTAGCATGCTAACAATTACTAATTAGCACATATTACAATCCATCCCGAGGGGGGCGTGACGCTGACATAATTAATTGGATGGACTGAAAACTTAGACCTCATGGTGGCGCTAAAGGAAGAGTTAGGGGATCACCAAGGTCAGGCTTCATCCTCTGGGGACCGTGAATGTCATTGTAAAATTTTATGACAATACAACGTAGTGGACCGACCAAAAGACATTTCCATCCATAGAGCTGTGGAGCTAACATGGCTAAATATCTACTAGAAAAATCATACAAACTTCTAAAACGGTCTTTCGGTTCCTTCAAATGAAACTCGTGAGCTCGTGTTTACAACATGGGAAGTCGTGTACACGATATGCTTGGCGTTCAGCATCTAGAAGCCACAGAGGCTAACAATTTGCAAAGCAAATGCATAATGACAGAGGGAAAAAATTAGGCCGTAGGTAATATCAACATTTTCCTCAGAAATATGAATTATGAAGAAAATCAATATACAACTAAAATTACAATATATTAACTTACTATATGTCAAAAAATTAACTTCCGTGGCCTCTGCAATTTCTGACAACGTCAACAAACACGCCACAACTCGTGAACTCTGAGCTTTCAGAAACTTTCCACTTACGAGGTCGTGAATACCGACACGGTAAACACGACCCCGTTTGAAGGCACCATTTGATGACAGGACACAATCGATTTCTGAGCCAGGTTTCACACTGTGGAAAAAAAAAGATCAAAATACTTCAGGGAATTTAATCTTGACGTAATGAGTGCAACTCTGCTGTAACTCTGGTATTTACCTTGAAGCTGTGATAAACACAAAGTGTTGAGCCATCAGCAAGATAATGAATACAGGAACACACACACACACACACACACACTGTGGTGAAATATTACACCCAGATGAGTTGACAAGTGTCTGGCTTAAAGATTATCTTTTTAGGTGAGGTCAAACAAGTCCTGTTGAGGACAATAGAGCAGTCTATCTGGTGGTGTAATGGATGTCTGGGTTAACACGGAACAGGAAATCAATAAAACATGACTTGGCAATCTTTGCCATGCGACGCGTGTGCTGGATTAAGCCCTACTTCCCTGTTGAAAACCACATGCACTTACTCTCTTGTCTAAATTACTTTTCAGTGCTTCTAAATTTAGATGCCCTGCTATTCAGCTCTAACAGGAATGTGATAAGTCTTGAGCATTATGAAGCCATTCACCTTTTAAGCTTTGTAAGCTGTTACTAAGTCACCATCTGCCTCACTGTCTGCTGACAGAGCAAACTTTGGGGTTTCTGTGTGTGTTTCATATGCTGTGAGGATAAAACTGTTTTTAAAAGTACTTCATGAATGAGGAAGGATCTACGGCTTGATCATCATCATCATCATCATCATCATCAGGAGCAGCTCAGCTTGGAGGAGGACAGTGTGCTCATAGTTTCATCAATGAATCTCTGTCGGCCGAATGAATGATTCTGAGCAAACTGGGATTAAAAATTAACAAAATCAGTTACTGAAGTTTTTTGTTTTAAACATACAAAAAGCTTGGTCTCATGTTCTGTGGACCGGATCAGTTCAACCTCTATTCATTTTGTACATCATTCGAGTATTGATGGGAGATGTTGCGAGACGCAGACCAAGCTTGCGACAAAGAGATACGGGTGCAATTTACAACAGCTGAAATTTGCTTAATATATGCAAATGTGAACTATGAAATGTGATTGAGACAGTGCTACCTCCAGTTTGCATCACGCAATTTCTAATTTCTAGATTAGCTGTCCTTAAAATTCATGACATTATCCATTACCAACACAGTGTTCTCACAACACCTAAGTATCAACAGTTTGTACATTGACTGTGTTGCAGCTGAACTCACTGACTATCTACAGGGCTCCCACACTCATATACATAATAATAAGGGCTGTCAATTGATTCCAATATTTAACTGTGATTAATCGCATGATTTTCCATAGATAAACGCAATTAATCACACACTTTTTATCTGTTCAAAATGTACCTTAAAGGGAGATTTGTCAAGTAATTTAATACTCTTATCAACATGGGAGTGTGCAAATATGCTTGCTTTATGCAAATGTATGTATATATTTATTATTTAAATCAATTAACAATACAAAACAATGACAAATATTGTCCAGAAACCCTCACAGGTACTGCATTTAGCATAAAGAAATATGCTCAAATCATAACATGACAAACTGCAGCCCAACAGGAAACAACAGCTGTCAGTGTGTCAGTGTGCTGACTTGACTATGACTTGCCCCAAACTGCATGTGATTATCATAAAGTGGGCAAGAACCCATTTTCATTCACATGTCTTGAGGTCAGAGGTCAAGAGATCACTTTGAAAATGGCCATGCCAGTTTTTCCTCGCCAAAATTTTGCACAAGTTTGGAGCTTTATTTAATCTCTTTCGCAACAAGCTAGTATGACATGGTTGGTACCGATGGATTCTTCTAGTTTCATATGTTGCCAGTATCTTCGCTCTAGATTTAAAACTGAGCCGCTACATCCTAAAAGAAATTAGTGGCGTTAAAACTAATTTGCGTTAACGTATTATTATCGCGTTAACTTTGACAGCCCTGATAATAATTAAATTCTAGCGTGTATAAATGAGGATTTCTCAATGAGTTTTTATAGCATTCTTTCACTTATATCTCAACTGTCGAGAAACGATCTCCCCTACACCAGCTGGAGAACCTCCTCATGAAAGCACCAGTCCTGATAGTGGACCACGTATGGCGTCACCTACATCCAACATCAGTAACACTCCTCACCGGACTGCCACTTTAGCAGCTTGATTGGTTTAAAACCACATGACTGTACGGTGCAGTGAGTATTTGGATAGTGACACATTCTTTTGTTCTGCTGGCTCTGTACTCCAGCACAAAGGACCTGAAGGGAAACAATGACTTTGAGGTTCAAGTACAAATTCTCTACGCCCATTTACTAAATTCATACATGTTATTCCTGCATACTTTTAATGGTGCCAATTTGCCAAAATGTAAGCAAATTGAGGCTAAAAAAAAACAGGGTTCAAGTTGTTGCAACAATTATTTTTAGTAACTTGAAGAAATCGACATTTGCAGCTCAAGCCGTACTTGTCTCAATTCCAAATCTTTTTGTAAATGAATCTTAGATTTAAAGAAAATCCCCAGTGATACAGATGAAAACATTTTATTTTCTATTTTAACAATTCTTTAAATTATTTTTTTACCCACCCAAGTATAGAAACCATTCACCAGAGCTGGCTAGTTGGAGTCAAGGTCCAATGAATGTGAAAACATTCACTCCACTGTTAAGCTGCTGACAGTTGGATTGCATTTATTATGAATAAATCAGATTATGGGAATATCCTCAAACTACTTCAGGTTATCAATATTTACAAAAAGTTCTCAATGATGCCTTTATACTGCGCAAGTTAGGGCAGAAATGAAGCACTCCAGAGGACAGTTTAACCGCAATGGGATGATTACTGGCCTGATCTACATAATTACATACCATGTGACTGCAGTTAGGCTCATGTGCTGCTGTCTTCAATGCAATCAAAAGAGAGGTACAAGTAAAAGGAGGAAGGATTTTAACATTAGGTCGAAATGTACAGTAGCCTACTCCTCTGTGCAACAGTGGGTAGAAATGGAGCAAATATGATTAAAAAAAATATGTTTTTCTCAAAAAAATATCCTGACAGTAGTGCATGAGACAGGTCATCTGAAAAAATAATAATGTGCCTCTGTGTCCTCTGGTGCTCCTAATGGCATCTGCAAGATTTCACAGACCCGAGGAAAACAACCAATCAGAGCTGAGCTGGAGCCTTGCCGTCTCTGAGCAGCTGCCAATCACTCACGAACTCTGATCAAACGGTCAAACTAGGCAGCGTTGATCAAATATGAATCAATATTCTGTTACTGTAATGCCTATTTCTCTCCTCAAATGTTTTCAGAAACATCTTGTAGTGTACTGTTTAGCTGTAAAATGAGAAAGTTTGTGACCCAGCAGCCATGTTGAGATCAAGGTGAGGAAATACCAAGCACCGCCCACCAGCCAGAGAACAGCCAATAGGAACGCTCTCTCTCTGAAATGACCTGTGATTGGTCAAAGTCTCCTGTCACTAAAGCCTGAAAACAGAGCCATGAGGAGGTGCAGAAGTCTAGTTTTCTCTCAGAACACTTGAATTACAATATGGTATATTATGTATGTATAAGGTTATTATGGAATTTTTGCTCAACGATGCAAAAAATATTCTGCCTATACTGCAGGTTTAACATTATATTTATCTCAATAAAACATGACTATAAAAAAATAATTTTCTTTGTACTTTTAAGTTCATCGCAGTTATTATATTATTTTTGTCTACATCATTGGCAGTTATTAATGTCAGTGGGGGGTGACCAGATTTAACCTGTGCCCTATATTATGCCCAGCCTTGCACACATCCTGATAGACATTACAGTGATGCCACAGAAGACATGTGATACCACAGAGTATATGGCATGCCCCACTGTACTACAAGCTCTCTGCAGCTACTGCACACACACACATACACACAGATATCTAACCCAGCAATGTGATGACGAGGACTACTGCTGGAAACAGCTGTCGCCTGCTGTTCAGGCCTGCTTTCTACCTCTCTCTCCACACACACGCACACTAAGGGCAGCTCACCTTGATCAGGTCCAGAGGATGCGTGCAGCAGGCGGCTCCGCAGGACGCCAGCCCACCGAAATACCACCGCGACATGCGTTTCTCGGTCATGGCTCCGGTGCAGCAGCTGCAGCGGTGACTTCACCTTCTTCCAGTCCGCTTTCGACACGCTGTCAGCCCGCCTCTGTTCTGTCGGCTTCCCGGCGGCCTGCAGGACACAACTTGTGGTCTACTACTGGGGACGCAGTTAACTCTCGTTAATCTTCAATCATTGCGATAAGAGACTCTGACTGCGCCGCGGACCGGGGGGACTTTGGGCTCCAGCTGCATCGCGCACACTCACGCCACATAACGTACGTGCGTGTATGCATGTAAAAAGAGACGTCTGGTTATGGGCCACGATGTTGCAGCAGGAAGCGACTGTACACACACACAGTAGAGGAGGAGAAGAGCAGCCAATAGTCACCGTGGACGGAGGAGCTGCCTACTACCCGAGCACCCGGGATCCAAAGGTCGACAGCAGCAGCAGGGATTTGGGAATGCTACTAAAAGACCCCGAACAAGCACAGCAGCAACTCACTCACATACACACACACACACAGCAGCCAGATTTCACCACTAGTAGTGTGTTGGTTACGAACGAGTCGGTTCAAAGAGCCGACTCTTGTAAGTGAACGATAAGAGCCGGCTCCCGTCCGAGAGCCGTTTTTTTTGTAAAATTAATTAAAGGGACTGCTTGTAACATTTTACATGTATAAATCTACTGGATCGGGATCCCATGCGCGCTCGCACATGCGCGCTCGCATGTGGCCGGAGTCTCCTCTCCTCTGCCTGCTTGCCTTCACTCACACAACGCGCACATTCACGCTGTCTCGCTCCGCCTCTACATGTGCATGCACGCTCACTCCACACTGCAGAAGAGTTAGTTTAGCTCTGAAAATATCTAGTGAATGTACAGTGGACGTTTGTGCAGAAATAACTGCTGCAGCTCCTCCAGACCAACAGAGGTTTTCCGTGTCTTGTGAAGTGACGGGGCTACGCAGCAAGAAACGTTGTCGTCTCCGACTGGGTGCCGGCGTCTTCCCTGTTTCCTCCGGCCGAGGTCGGGGACGGTAGCGTTGCCCGCTGCGGAGCCCTGCTGCCTCAGCCCCGGAGGCTGACGCAGGAAAAGCCAACACTAGGATCAGCAGTGATTCATGGAGAGACCTTCGTCTGGTCAGCTAACATTACTGCCAAGTAGCTGAAATATAGAGTGATATTGTGGTTTTAGCTTACGTGTTTCACCTCACTGTTTTGAGCGATGCCCTTTCATGTCTATTTATAGCAAGCAAAGCGCGAGCCTGACGCTGACTTTTGTTGACTTGCCACAGGTGTCGCTGTTAACAAGCAATTCTGAAAGTTACAAATAGTTCCTTTAGTTAATTCAAGGCAGAATGATAGGATGATCTTCTCTGCGCCACGGGCGCTTCATGCACTGATGGTACGTGTCCACAGGGGCGTTTTTTATTGCGAGGGGACGCAACGCTTGATGGGCGTGTCACTAAACACAAGGCTGTCCCCACCTGATTGGACAAACCCTTTCCCTCCCTCGGCTGCTGCTCCCAGCTTTCAAACCGGAAACAGAATGGAGGCTCGTTTGGAAACTTTCTTCTCTTAATTCACGAAAACATTGAAAACATTTGAGGCGAGAGATAAGCCATGCAGTTGCTGAATCTGTCTTTATTTTGGATCGACAACGTTTATTTTAAAAGATTCTCGGGAGTTTCGAGAGGCGGCGAGTCGCGTCGGACGCCCGTAATTTGCATAGACTAGCCCTCAACTTTATGCAAATGAGGAGCGGGCCATGTGACGCTCTGTTTCTTGAATCGCGCCGCCACGCAACCAGAATGCATTGCACGGCTGCTTACATAGACAATGAATGGGGAGCGTGGAAAGCACGAAGCCTGTGGACACGTACCATGACTGTGACTGAATGTTGTGTTATTGACGTCCGTGTGACCAATCAGGTGATGACAGACAAGGATCATACTATCAAGCAGGGAGGGGCGGGGGTGTGCGGCGCACTGACGGTCTACAGGTACACATGAGGAGGGCGAGGAGGAGAGAAAGAGAGAGGAGTGCGGTGCGCGAATAGCAGACAAGATGAGTGATAGTTGGAAACGAAGCAGCATGTAAAATTATGATATTCTGGAAATTATAAGGTTTAGTATAATTAAATTGAATAATTTAAGTGATATATGTGAACACATACTAATCAAAGGTCAAAACAGCGCTAAATTTGTCTGAATTATAAAAGGCAGAAGCGGTGAAACGAAGAGTCGTTTGGAAGCCGAAAGAGCCGGCTCTTCTTGGTGAGCTGAGTCAAATGATCTGGCTCACTAAAAAGAGCCGGAATTCCCATCACTACTCACCACCACAAACTATCATGCGGGTTTTAAAGCGACACGCAGTCCTCCCTGCAGCCCGCAGAGTCCAGATAGTGTCTCTGTCTCTTTAAGAGGAAGAGTAGAAGAGACCTATTTGCCTTGACATTCACAAACCAGCAGAAACTTCAACCAGTTAACCGTGAATAGATCCTTTATCACAAGGTTATTTGTAACGTGCTGTACACACACTCACAAATGAAGGGGCCTACATGCTCATTCCAGGTCATTTAACCCTCTGAGAACCACAACAGACCCGTTTTTGTCTGTTTTAGGGGGCTACAGGGGGTCTTAAGGGGGAGATAGCAGGTCAGCAGTAGATGTCACACAGAAGTGTACATCATCTGAAAGCTGTGAACATGAAGATTCATTTGAGAGGCAGCTCAGCACTGTGTGTTAAGTTGTTCTAGTTATGAATTAGAAAATGATCATCAATTAATGAATTTGAATAAATTCTAAAAGTATATAAGAGTTTAGAACATTATAAGGGAAGTATGTGATGACCATTCCCATGCTCTTTTATGTCTCATAAGTTGTTGCAGCAATTTTTTGGGTTGATACCATTTGTTACACAGATTTGGTGCTAAATTCAACCATTTTCTAACTATTGAGAATTGCTAAAAAATGATCAATATTCCCTCCAAAACACCACATTAAGACACCAAGACCTTGAGGAACACCGTAGAAAAAGCCATGCTGTGATAAGGGGTCAACAATTTTTGACATTTGGAGATTTCTGAAAGAATTGCATTTTTCAGCGATTAGATGGCGAGCACTTCTGTTCTGGAAACTGCTCAGAAGCCCACTTACTGTCAATCTACTTAGGAAGGTCATCCATCCTCTGAATGCTCTACTTCTCTAGTTTGTGTTTGTAAAGTTTCATGAGACTGTGATTATCCTAGAGGTCATTTTATACAGTGAGGTCAAGTTTCAAAAAATGGTCTCACTACAATGAAATGGCTTCTATGGGGACTAATATCATCACACTTGAATACAGTTGGGCTCATTGGATCCACAGCCTTACAGTGATACCCAATTTATGTAATTCAAAGACTCTTTAGGGACCCCAGTATGCAGAAATATTCAAGCACATCATTTTTAGAATAGGAGAAAATAACCCATTTATACTGCATGTGATTATCATAAAGTGGGCATGTCAGTATAGGGGAGACTCGTGGGTACCCATAGAACCCATTTTGATTCACATATCTTGAGGTCAGAGTTCAAGGGACCCCTTTGAAAATGACCATGCCAGTTTTTCCTCGCCACAATTTAGCCTCCGTCCCTTAGCTCTAAAACTGACCCTCTGAAAGACAATAATGACGGTCAGGATCATGGGTCTCAGAGGTTAAAGAAAGTTAATAAAATCATTATAACACTGGTTGTTTTATTATGAGGCAGATGTCATTATGTCCCATTAACAGTGAGGTTGGTTGGTAAGAAATATGCTGTCTCACCATCTAAAAAAGGGAGGAAAAATATCCCTGAAAACGTACTTGCAGCTTTAAAATACAAGACTTAATCAGGAACATTACATTATTCTTCTCCAAGAAAGAGGAACTTTTGGCATGCAGTCCTTTTGCCCTATGGCCTTAAAAACAAGTCTTATCTGTTGTGGTGCACGGCATGCAGGCAAGACAAACACACTGTTGAATATGTGTTCCATTTCTTGGCTGACCTTTGGCCCCATGCTGTGTCAGTTTCTGAAACAGCATGGTCAGAAACTGACACAGTCTCTCCAATAAAGTTGTCTCTTGAATCAAGTGCAGCTTTTTATTCAACACACATAACTCACAGCTAAAAAAAACAGAAGTTATACAACAGTATTGCAACACCTCAACCAAAAGCACCAAGCAATTAAACCCTTACCTTAACCACAGGTGCCAAATGCTACATTTGGAATTTTTTTTCTATTAGTAACAACTCACGATGCACTAAAGAAACCATTCCCATAGTGTAGATGGAAAAAAAGCAAAATAAATTAAAGCTGCAAGCAGTGATGATCGGGCCCTCGCCCCCGCGAGCACGTCTGGGGAACGCGCACGTAAGGGTACTTGCTGTCGTGGCACGTATATGTCTTCAGGCCTGGACTGTTAAGCCGTGAACACACCGCACGCATGAGGCTCGCGTGAGGCTCGCGTGGCGTGTTGTTTTTTATTTCGGCGTCCATGTTAACAGGTTAGAGTGAACACACTGCCCGCATGAGATGCGCGTCTGACGCGCGTCAGACGCACGTCAGACACACGTCTATTTTATAGAATAGAAGGGTCGCCTATTTTACATGCGAGCCGCTCGCGTCTCAGCTGCGTGTCCCAGCAGCAACAGACAGTGAAGGTGATCTATTGACAGTATATTAACATCATATCAGCTACATAATACAGTTTACATGTCTAGACATCTGTAGAATATGTCACAGACAGTGAAAGGGATCTAGCGATTGTATATTAACATCATACCAGCAAGACTTTACTGCAGTTTACATGTCTGGACATGCTCAAGCCGTGAACACACCGCAGGCATGAGGCTCGCGTGATGGCAGCGTCACGTCGTGGCTGCGTGATGCACACCTAGGGTGTTCACACCAGATGCGAGTTAGCTGCGTCCCAGGAGCGTGTGGCTACCTGTCAGCTGTGTTTCTGCTGCTGCTGACAGCCCTTTCTTTCTACATAGAGTTTGCCTTTTAATGGCCATTTAACTTCATAATAAATATAATTGATATTTATTTTAGACAGAGAAAGGTTCAGAAACGTGTGGTAATTAATAAATAATAGTAATAATCCACAATTAAAACTCCGTACTGTATTCATTTATGATGCTTTCCAAGTCACTGCTTGTTTCACATCACTGTCCAGCACATATTTCACAATAAAAGTATGATGTAGTCCAGCAGCAACAGACAGTGAAGGTGATCTATTGACAGTATATGGACATCATATCAGCTACATAATACAGTTTCCATGTCTAGACATCTGTAGAATATGTCACAGACAGTGAAAGTGATCTAGTGACTGTATATTAACTTCATATCTGCAAGACTTTACTACAGTTTCGAGGTTTATCTGTAGAATATGTTATGGAGATGAAAAAAAAGTGAAGTTAAGTAAACTTGTTTTTAAATCAACACTTCCTGCTTTCATGTCAAAATAAAAGCCTTTAGGCGATTTTTCTATAGACAGAATCCCCTTATTTGTTAACACGAGGCTTTTATTCTGAAATATGAGCAGTCAGTGCTGTGGAACACGCAGTCACTTTGGGAGTTCAAAAAATTGATAAAGTTTGGGGTTTAAATCAACACTTCTTGCTTTCATTTCGAAATAAAAGCCCTAAAGCGGGTTTTCT
>CAKAOH010026418.1:0-10947 GCA_916701665.1 Sebastiscus tertius | reverse complement strand
CACACGAGAGACCAGGAGACACACGAGAGACCAGGAGACACCAGGAGACACACGAGAGACCAGGAGACACCATGAGACACCATGAGACACACGAGAGACCAGGAGACACCATGAGACACACAAGAGACCATGAGACACCATGAGACACCATGAGACACCATGAGACACCATGAGACACACGAGAGACCATGAGACACACGAGAGACCATGAGACACACGAGAGACCAGGAGACACCATGAGACACCATGAGACACACGAGAGACCATGAGACACCATGAGACACATGAGACACCAGGAGACACCATGAGACACCATGAGACACACGAGAGACCATGAGACACCATGAGACACCATGAGACACACGAGAGACCATGAGACACCATGAGACACCAGGAGACACACAAGACACCATAAGACACACGAGAGACCATGAGACACCATGAGACACCATGAGACACCATGAGACACCGACCAGCAAGGATTTCTACCTGGAAGAAGTTCCAAACAGTCCCTTTTAAAGTGCTTGCTGACACTCAGACGAATGTTCCCAGGAGATCCTCAACCTCCACAGGGAGAGCTGGTGAGACGGTGAGACGGTGAGACGGCAGCACTTCAACGAGTTCAGATGCCAACAAGGATAAAACAGAAAGGAGGCGTTTCTACGGGACGAGAAACAGCCTCAGTGTGAACTCGGTGTTTTCCTGTCAGTGTCACTGAACTTCACATCAGTCAGCTGAGCCCCGATGGGGAAGACGTGAAGGTCGTACTCGTATACTGCATGTCAACATGTCACATCCTTCTAGATTATCACATCCACGGCTTTTTCTCTGTTAGAAACTATGATTAGCTGACCTCGAACAGCAAGGCTTGTTTTAGAAATATTAAAGAAATGGTAATACAATTCAAATCTGTCTATATTTATACAGTGCAGTTGGTGAGTTTGTATGATGCTCAAACTGCTATTCTCCTCTAAACGGCTTTTTAACACTCAGAAAGGACATGTTTTAGAGACAAAACTAAATCCTGGAAGATGTTTTGAGGCTTTCAAGAAGAGAATCGGTCAAAAGCACAATATATTAATAACACACGAAGAAAACAATCTGTAGAAAAACACATAATGTCCTGTTAGTCTACGGACATTTTCTAAAACCCCTAAAACGCAACCTGTCTGTAGACTTACAGGATGTCCTCCGTACCTGTAGCCAAATATCTTTAACCATCACATTCTGGAGGACAGACGCTAACGCTGCGTTGGTACGTTACCTGTCGGTCTCTGTGGACCACCTGAGGATAAAACTGGAGCTTCCTCTACCTGACGTCTGAAGTCTGATATAAACTTTGGTGAAACGTAAACTACGAACGCTTTCCCTCCGTCGGCTGCTGCTCCCAGCTTTCAAACCGGAACCAGTCTGGAGGCTCGTTTGGAAACGTTCTTCTCTTATTTCACGTCAATAGTTCACTGAGATGTGTTTCTGAAGACATGTGAGGAGAGAGATAATCCATGTTGATGAATCTGTCTTTATTTTAGATCAAGGTTTAGTTTAACAGATCCTCGGGGGTTTGGAGAGGCGGAGAGTCGCGGCGACGCCTGTGATTTGCATAAAGTAGACGAGCCCTCAACTTTATGCAAATGAGGAGCGGGCGTCGTGACGCCTAGCCTCTCGAATCGCGACGCCACGCTACCAGAATGCATTGCGCGGCTGCTTACATAGACAATGAATGGGGAGCGTGGAAAGCACGGAGGCTGTGGACACGGACGTTTAGTCTCAAAATGAGTCATGAAAATATTCCTGCGTATCTGGTAACGTTAACGGTCGACAGCAACAGCTGAACAAAACAATAAAACATCTTTACAACTGAAACGTTACTGAGCTAACGTTGAGCTAACGTTGAGCTAACGTTGAGCTAACGTTGAGTCCTGAACATTGATCATTAGTTGTTGATTTTTTAACACAGAAATGAGAGAAAAGTTTCTTCAAATCCAAAATTGAAACTAAACTTTGCCGTGTGCGATGGTCTCTGCCTCTTCCAACTTTGGAACATCCGTATCTTTACGGACGTTTCTTCGAGTGTAGAAGCAGCTTAAATTCAGCATGTTTGTCTTTCCAAGAACCCAAAGAGACTCCGTCAAACAATCAGCCAGACAAAAAGACTCAGCTTTGAAAAATAAACCGTTATCTTTTATTTGGTGAGCGGTGTACATCACTATATGCACTAAAGGCTGCAGGTCTATGCTCAGTTATAATGTCTTTGCTCTACATGTTGAATAGTATAAAGTGATTATATGCATCTGTGTCCATTCAAAATCTCCTCCCCTTGATCTCCTTTTCATCTGAAATCACCACGTGTGGATTCTCTAAAACAATAATTCAGTCACTCAGATCATGAATGAACGTTAACGGGACGACTGGTCATCTGAATTCTGAGTTTGAAAGTTAGCATCCTAATGAAATAAATCAGTTTCAATGTATTTGTATGCAACTATTGTTCTATTGAAGGTAAATGGGCAAACCTTTGTTTTCTAAAGCAGTGAGTCCACTAAAAGTCAATGGTGCTAAAAGTCTCTACTGAAAGTTGATGGAACTATTGGTTAGCGAAAAATTAATCAGAGTCCAATCAGACAGATGTTCCATTTAAATGAAATAAATAAATAAGAAATACTGTTCCATTGACGTTCAACAAGTCAAACGCTCAACTGAAAGTTAATGGGATGAATTTCACTTGAATTTAGTGGAAATTGCAAATATCCCAATTGAAATTTATAGACAGTGATTTCACTGAACACTAACGGTGTTAATGTTCCATTGAAGATTAATCGTACAAGTGCTCCATTGAAAGTTAATGGAAATATTGGTAACTGAAAAATTAGTCGGAATTCAATCACAGAGATGTTCCATTCAAAGTTAATTGGTGTTGGTCACATAGATCCACTGAAATTCAATAGAAGAGTTACTCTATTAAAAGTAAATGCTGTTCCATTGACGTTCAATGGGTCGAATGTTTAAATGAAACCTGATGGGACAAATTTCACTCCAATTTAATATGGCAGTAGTTCCATTAAAAAGTCATTAGGCTAAATGGTTCAATTCAAAGTTTGATCTTGAAACTAAATGTGACAAATGTTCCATTGATTTCCATTTTATACAAGTATTTTCTTTTTAAAAAAGTAAATAGAGCCATAGTTCAGTTGAACTTAATAGTTAATAGTTTGTTCCACTTAATTTTCTGCAAGGCAGTGATTACACTGAAAGCCAATGGTGCTAACGTTCCACAGAAGATCAGTTGAAAACATTGAAAGTTAATGGAACATTTTTGTGAGTGAATTGTTTGTTTTAAGTTAACTGAACAAACGCAGGTCACTTAAAGCTTAAGTTACAGTAGATCCACTAAAAATCAATGGTACGCTATTGAAAGTAAATTCTGTTCTATTGAAATTCAATGGGTTGAATGTTTTACTGGAAGTCAATGGGGCAAATTTCACTAAAAGTCAATAGGACAGTGGTTCCTTTAGATGGTTATTAGGAGAGAGATGGTTTCATTGAAAGTTAATGGAACAACAGTGATCTTAAGTAAAGTAAATGTGGTATTTCTGTTTTACCGTTGACGTTCGCTGATTGATCAAACTGCTCAGGGACACGCACGTTGCTCAGTGTGGTCTATATAGTATTGTATGTATATATATATCTATATATACTATATACAGTGTAAACATGTATTGTGTGGATGAATAGATAGAGAACACATCATCATTGACCTTCGAATGTCCTTTTGATTTAACACTGTGTTGTTGTTGGGATGGGCGTTTTCATGAGGATGACTTGAGGTATTCACTCGAGCTCCAGGCGCCTCCTCAAAGCGGCTGCAGAAAACAAGAGAGAGGACAGATTAAATATTAATGAAGTCATATATTTCCTCCTCTTTATTTCCCTCCATTCAGAAACACTGGCTAGACATCTAAATGTCCACATATGAGGATATCGACGGGGAAACAGAACTCGACACAACACTTGTATGAATAGTTTAGAGTATTTAGCATTTTCGTGCCATCGATTTGAGACGCCCCCGTTGACTTAAAGTCCAAAGGGTTCAAATTTGAATCAGGTTTAATCGGTTAGGGTACGGTTCAGGGTCATGGTCCGTGGCCACAGGGACGTTTTTTATGGCGAGGGGACGCGACGCTTCCCAGCATTGGACGCTTGGTGTGCTGTCCCTAGAATCAAGGCACTCGGCTCCTGATTGGACGAACGCTTTCCCGCCGTTGGCTGCTGCTCACAGCTTTCAAACCGGAACCAGTCTGGAGGCTCGTTTGGAAACGTTCTTCTCTTATTTCACGTCAATAGTTCACTGAGATGTGTTTCTGAAGACATGTGAGGAGAGAGATAATCCATGTTGATGAATCTGTCTTTATTTTAGATCAAGGTTTAGTTTAAAAGATCCTCGGGGGTTTGGAGAGGCGGAGAGTCGCGTCGGACGCCATGATTTACATAAAGTAGACGAGCCCTCAACTTTATGCAAACGAGGAGCGGGCGTCGTGACGCCTAGCCTCTCGAATCGCGACGCTACGCTACCAGAATGCATTGCGCGGCTGCTTACATAGACAATGAATGGAGAGTGTGGAAAGCACGGAGCCTGTGGACACCGACCATAAGGCAGATACTGCAGACTCTAGTTGTGGTAAAGGTAAAGTCTGGAAGCTAGTTGGGAATATGTTGTGTCAACGAGGGCCAACAGTACAAACGTTGGTGTGTGTGTGTGTGTGTGTGTGTGTGTGTGTGTGTGTGTGTGTGTGTGTGTTCCTACCAGATGAAAGTTGTTTAGGAGGTGATCTACGTTGATGTCATCGTAGTTCTCCTGGAAGGTGTTGGGTTCGTCCCTGGACTCCTCTGGGTCGCTGGTTCCAGGATCTTCTAGGCTGAGTGGAGGAAGACAATATGAATAGTTTTATTCCAAAAGGCACAGTCAGGGAAGACAAACAACAGAACGCCTGACAGAGGAAACAAGAGTTGCATTTTATTCTTCAACCAGACATTAAAATGCATGCTCTATTTGTTCATGTTCATTTCAACCAATATAACAAATAGTGTAAACTGGAGAACATCGTCGACCCGGCCTTTAAAGGAGCAGTGTGAAGGATCTGCTGTTATCTAGCAGGGAGGCTGCAGATTGCAACCACTAGAAACTTCTCCTGTGTGCCAAGCATGTCGGAGAACTACATGAACGTCCCTCTCTAGAGACAGTTGTAGAGTGTGTGTGTACGTGAGAAGTGAAGCCAGAGAGAGAGAGCGGCGGTGAATGATGTTGTGGAGCAGAAGACAGAGTTAGTTTAGCTCTGAGAGTATCTAGTGAATGTTCGGTGCTGCTGCAGCTCCTCCAGACCAACAGACGTTTCCTGTGTCGTGTTTCCCGGCGGCTGAGTGGAGTGACGGCGGCGGTTAACTCCGGAGAGAGTAACGTTATCGACTCCGCTCCAAACAGGACGAGTGAACACGGAGTTTGGTTTGGCCGTTCTGAGCTACTGTAGAAACACGGCGGCCGGCTCCGTGAAGAGGAGCCCTATGTAGGCTACAGTTTATGCAGAGTAACATCCCATAATAACAAACACTGAGCTCAAGAGATTCAGGTTAAATGAGGGACGGTAAAATAAGAAGGTGTTTATGGCTGCACAATTAATGGAATATTAATCACGATCACGACTTTGTCTTCCCACAATCAACTGAAGATGATGGACTGAGATATCGACGTTTAAAATGCTCGTTCTGCTCGTAGAAAACTGCTGCAGATCAAATCAAACGTTTCCTAAACTAACAGCCACCAGCTGCTGATCCAGATGTTCTGGCTTCACTTTTCATGTGTTTATGATTCAATTAAGAGCATCAAATTGTTTATCTAACCGCTTAATGTTGTCAGTTTTTTCCAACATCGTGTAGCCCTCATTTGTACATTTGTAGCTCAGCGTGGAAGAGAAAGCAGCGCTCTGTCTATTTTAATGTGAAAGTGCAGTAATAAAAATATATTGTCACTAAAATCAATGAATAATGGTGATCTCAATATTGATCAAAATGATGGTGATTATCATTTTGTCCACAATGGAGCAGCTCTGATGGTGTTGTCAGTGATGTCAGATGATACGTGAACTATTTTCAGGAGCTTTCAGTGAGTCATGATGGTATTTATGTTCCATGTGAAGCAGAGGATGAAGCAGAGGATGAAGGAGAGACGGACAGGTGGATGTAGGGAGGACTGATGTTATTTCTGTTCCAGTGAGGGAGAAGATGAAGCAGAGGATGAAGCAGAGGATGAAGGAGAGGATGAAGGAGAGGATGATGCAGAGGATGATGGAGAGGATGAAGCAGAGGATGAAGCAGAGGATGAAGCAGAGGATGAAGCAGAGGATGAAGGAGAGGATGAAGCAGAGGATGATGGAGAGGATGAAGCAGAGGATGAAGCAGAGGATGATGCAGAGGATGAAGCAGAGGATGAAGGAGAGGATGAAGCAGAGGATGAAGGAGAGGATGATGCAGAGGATGAAGCAGAGGATGAAGGAGAGGATGATGCAGAGGATGAAGCAGAGGATGAAGGAGAGGATGAAGGAGAGGATGATGCAGAGGATGAAGCAGAGGATGATGGAGAGGATGAAGCAGAGGATGATGCAGAGGATGAAGCAGAGGATGATGGAGAGGATGAAGCAGAGGATGAAGCAGAGGATGATGCAGAGGATGAAGCAGAGGATGAAGGAGAGGATGAAGGAGAGGATGATGCAGAGGATGATAGAGAGGATGAAGGAGAGGATGATGCAGAGGATGATAGAGAGGATGAAGCAGAGGATGATGCAGAGGATGAAGCAGAGGATGAAGCAGAGGATGATGCAGAGGATGAAGCAGAGGATGAAGGAGAGGATGAAGGAGAGGATGATGCAGAGGATGATAGAGAGGATGAAGCAGAGGATGATGCAGAGGATGAAGTAGAGGATGAAGCAGAGCATGAAGCAGAGGATGAAGGAGAGGATGAAGCAGAGGATGAAGTAGAGGATGAAGCAGAGCATGAAGCAGAGGATGAAGGAGAGGATGAAGCAGAGGATGAAGTAGAGATGAGACAGGTGGACGTAGTGAGGACCGATGGTGCCTACCTCCTCTTTCCTGTTAACACTGAGTTCAGGTACTTCTTGACGGCCATCTGCTTGCGGAAGCGGCTGTAGTTGTCTGTGAAGATGGCGTCTGAGTGACGTTTCACCGGCTCCTCCATCAGCTCATCGCTGGAGAGGAAAGAGACAGAAACAAAGAGATGAATGGAGGTGGAGGTGGAGGTGGAGGTGGAGGTGTTGGAGTGTCAGCAGCAGGTTTCAATACAAAGTCAGTGCAGTGATGCATTCATGGTCTCTTCTCTTTATGTGTGAGTGTGAGTGTGAGTGTGAGTGTGTGTGAATCCCTCCTGGCTGTATAACACACATGTAATGAAGCATAAATTAACCTTTTAAAATGTTTAGTCGATTACAAAATGCATCATCAAACAGGTCTCGTCTTCTCATTGCAAATGTCAGTCGGACCTCTGGAGTTAAACCGTCGACACTTTAATGAGTTTACTGAAATAAGACTTTAAGATTTTCTGACGTAAAAGTTGAAAAATGGAGTTTTGACTCAAAGCATCAAAAACTTTTCTGAAACATTCATATTTATATTTCATTTGATTCTATATCTAAAGAAATTGCAGTGTGGGGTTCTGTTAATCAGGAGGAGGATCAGGACCAGGAGGAGGAGGCTGACCTACCTGACCCTCTTCCCGATCAGAGACTCCAGGTACCTCCTCGCTGACAGCTGTCCGAGCAGTTTGCTGTATCCGCTGGTGAACAGACCGTCCGCGTGTCTCGTCGGTCTGCAGCATCAACAGGACAGTCACATTCAAACCTCAGCATCATTTATTAAAACATTAAAACACCAAATAAACATAAAGCTACAGAGCAGCTCTGATAATCAGTAATAATGCTGTAGAGATATTCCTCACATTACATCCAGTCTCTTACCTCATGGATGAGTATGGCAGACTCAGAGTCCGGGTGTACAACACACTGCACAGGGCTATTAGGAACAGCAGCTGGGGGCCGCTCCGCTGTAACATCGCTTTACACCTGAGGATGAACACATGAACACAGAGAGGATGAACACAATGAGGATGAACACAAAGAGGATGAACACGGAGAGGATGAACACAGAGAGGATGAACACAGAGAGGATGAACACATGAACACAGAGAGGATGAACACAATGAGGATGAACACAGAGAGGATGAACACATGAACACAGAGAGGATGAGGATGAACACAGTGAGGATGAACACAGCGATGAGAGGATGAACACAGTGAGGATGAGGATGAACACAGAGAGGATGAACACAGTGAGGATGAACACAGAGAGGATGAACACAGAGAGGATGAACACAGTGAGGATGAACACAGTGAGGATGAGGATGAACACAGTGAGGATGAACACAGTGAGGATGAGGATGAACACAGTGAGGATACCAGGTCAGTTCTAAAGAAGGATATCATGCACACTGGCAGTATTTGCACTATCTTGTTTATTTTTGTTTATAGCTTATTTTGTATCTTGGTAGAATTAAAATGTTTTTATTCTTATTTTATTCTGATGTTTTTATCTATTCTTTTGTTATTATACTGTTTAACTTGGAACAAACAAAACCAAAACAGATTCCCAGTGTAGACCTCTAGTGTATATCTCTAGAGACCTCTGACACCTGGCAATAAACACCATGCTGATTCTGATTCTGATGTTATCCTCTATTTACCAGGTATATTCATCTTCTTAAATTACACACAGCAGTCAGGTGGTAAACAGGTGGCTGAAGGTAAGGAGGTGAGAAACAGAAGAGCTTTAACAGCCTCGAGGAGCCGTTCAGAGGTTTATCTTTAATACACCTCTCATGTTCTGATGTGATGCTGAGTTCAGTCAGAGGAGAGCAGAACAAAGCAGTGGATCTATAGTGCGTAATTACGCACAGCTGGAGAGGACCGACCCGGTCCTCTCCAGGGACTCTGTTGTCCCCACAGAGACCACCACATGTATGTTATTTAAAAGAGAACAGTGTGCATTAATTAACTCGAGCCATCATGTAAATGTGTCAGATTCAGCAGGTTGATGGCATCGCGTTGAGCTCAGAAACGTCCCATTCCTCCTCAGATGAGTTCACTGCCAACATGCTTTACATTTCCTCCTAAAGACTAAATGTAACTGTGGAATGCAACAAAATAATTTACTTTAATTATTCAAATTTTACTTATTTAAATAAAACTTTATTTAAAAAATATTGTTTTATTTACTGACTCGTTTCATCCACAGACTTTATTCTACAAACTAATCTCCTCATCCAGTACAAATAAAACAAGACAGAGAATCCTCCACAACGTTTAACATCATGTTCCAGGATTTTATATTTTTAACTTTACGATCAGATCATATTTTAGTTTTTGAGCTTTTGGATCAGATTTAGAGGAACCAGATTCTGGAGTATTATTCACATCAATCAATAAACTGTTCATCTGTCAAATGTTTCAGAAGTCTCTTAAAGGCTCATTTAATTTAATTTAACTGCTGTTTTGTAATTGTTTTTCCTCATGTTGTCCATGGATCTGTTTTTATCGGTTTTATTTTTTCCCTCTCACAATGTTGTTTGGTTACGATTACCCAGAAATCATTATAGATATTTAAATCAATATCCTCCTCACAAACACTAACCACACGCACACACACACACACTAACCACACACATACGCACACACACACACACACACACACACACACACACACACACACACACACTCGTCTTTTTTGATATATTTATTGTATTGTTATTGTTGTTATTATATATATATCTTGCCCTAATTGTTTGTTATCACTATTACTGTATATATTCATATTTGTCTTTATATGAATCTAGTCTCTAGCTGGAGGTTCAGATCAGCCCAGGGGGGTTTTATCTCTTCCTGAACTGAATATTATTCATTTATTTATTTTGTTATGCTGTATAGTCTTAAATTGTGCAAAACAAATAAACAAATAAACACAGACTTTATGCTACAAACTAATCTCTTCATCCAGTATAAATAAATAAAACCAGACAAAGAATCCTCCAGAACGTCATATTATAGCATCATATTCCACTAATTTATATTTTTAACTTTACAACCAGATCATATTTTAGTTTTTAAGCTCCCTGACTCTAAAGTCACTACCTGTCAGCTGAAAGGAACAAAACAGAAGAGTGTTTTAGAAATGACGGACTGACAGGATGATATCTGACAAATCTCTCAGCTGATGGTAAGGTTTTAGCAGAGGAAAGAAAAAGATCTCCAAAAAGATCTCCAATGCGTAATTACGCACAAAACCGGCGAGCATTCATTCATCCATCCAGTCTTTAGTTCATTCGTTCATTCATTCATTCATTCATTCTTTCATTCCTCAACAGACCTTAATGAATGTGTCGAGCTGCAGCTTGACATTTTAAAAGAATCATTTAATTCGACGTAAAACTTAATATTCGGTCATTTGGAAAGATTTATCCAAAACCTGTCTGGAAGCGCAAAAAGGAACAAAATGTAAAGTCGCACCATCTGAATCAGATAAAGTCTAAGAAACAATAAGATCTTACATCTTACATGTGCTCTCTAAATCAAATAAGATCTTACATCTTACATGTGCTCTGGAGAAAGTTGTCTACTGGTTGTTGAGTCCGCTGCGTCCAGATGAAATCCAGATGTGGAGCTGCTGCTGCTGCTGCTGCTGCTGATGATGTATCTCCACTCTGTGAGTCCTGACTCTCTGAATCTGTCTCTGACTCTCTGTCTGTTTCTCTGCTCGCCTTCAGCTCTGCTGCAGGTTTTATACACCTGGATGTGTCTGGTGGAGGGCGGGGGGGGTGGGGGGGGGGGGTCCGGG
>CAKAOH010026417.1:48332-62528 GCA_916701665.1 Sebastiscus tertius | reverse complement strand
GGTCTGTCGGTCGGTCCACCACTTTCGTCCAAACTGAAATGTCTCCTCAGAGTCCCCAGAGGATGAATCCAAATGACTTTGGTGATCTCATGACTTTTCTTGTAATGCCACCATGGGGATGACATTTTACTATTGGATGAGTTGCTGTGACATTCGCACCATCATTAGGTCAACATAAGTTTGCCCTTTGATTTATGACCTAATATTTGTAAAACTAATGACAATCCCATCAGCCCCGGCCGCACTTTGGGTTTAAAAATGTACTTTATTTGTCCCCTTGGGAAATACATTTTTCATTCTGTTTTTATTTTTCTTGATTTACAGCTAACATGCTAAACAAATATGATGCCCATGGTTAACATTAAACCTGCTAAACATTAATATTAGGTCTGTCAATCGATTGAAATATTTAATCGCCATTAATCGCATGATTGTCCAAAGTTAATCGCGATTAATCGAAAATTAATCGCACATTTTTCACCTGTTCATAATGTACTTTAAAGGGAGATTCGTCAAGTATTTAATACTCTTATCAACATGGGAGTGGGCATATATGATTGCTTTATGTAAATGTATGTATATATTAATTATTGGAAATCAATTAACAACACAAAATAATGGCAAATATTGTCCAGAAACCCTCACAGGTACTGCATTTAGCATAAAAAAATTGTTATTTCTGTTGAGTTTGGATGAACTGTGTTTTACAGTCGGCAAGGTGAGATTACTGTTTTTGTCAATGGAGTCTGGTAGCTTTGAGGAGAGCATATTAATTGTATGTTTTGTATGTTTATAAATTTAAATAATTGTCCAAATTCCTGTTGATTTTATATTTTTTAATTGACCAACATGTTTTGAATCTGTTTATATTGTTTTGAGGAATGCAAAATCAATATTCACACTAGAAATTGCAATGTACTGAATTATTCGAAATAAAGTTATATAAAAAAATATCACGTTCATTTCTTCCGTCTTGCCTAACCTCTGTAGGACCCGACTTGGAAGGACCCGTCCTAGCAAGGAAGCATCCTTGACTTTGAGAAGCACCCTTAGTCTTGTTAATCACACTTTATAGTGTATTCTGAATAACTATGGCATATTTAACTTCAAATCAAATACATATAGAGGCGACGGGTCATTTAGGGCTAGTGGGACCGAACTCCACCTGTAGGCAGCAGAAAAAAGTTTGGTTTTAGTGATAATAAGTAAATTAGAACAATTCTGGATTAATGCATGACATAAAGAAATCCTCGATTGCTGATGTTATTTATCATTATTCTACAACTTAAGGTCAGTGAGTGGATATGATAGTTTGAAAATTATGTTTTAAATGTGCTTGGCTCAAGTGGCTACTATGTGAAGATAGACCCACACTCACAATGTCAAGAGACCCGAGTAAAACAACGATACACATGCCCGAAGCCTTTGGTAATGAAAGCGGATGGCACAAATTTGTGTAGGCCCACTGCATTTGGATTGGCTGTTAGCCAAGTAGTGTTGTTGTCGTTTGCTTGTAGCTGGCAGATGTTAGTATTTCTTTTAAAGAAGATAGTATCTGCGGTCACCGTGAACGATATGGATTATCTTCTACTGTACAGCACAATTTTGAAAGTCTGCCTTTTGAGGAAAAACTTGAGATTAAACATCTTGGTGCCCATCACCTGGGGGATATTGTTATAAACTAAACCTCTGGTAAAAATAATTGCAGATTTAACGTGGAGTGGTTCCCGTTTGTGTCATTCAGAAGGGTTAAAAACAGGCTATCAGGATATCAGGCATTTTTCTGTGAGGATAACCAACGTGAAAGCAGTAGGACAATGCAGTAAATTGGGTGACATAGCTACTCACACTGACAGCGCATACAAACGGAACATTTTGCAGAGGACGGGTATGTGCCCGGTTGGATTATCACCTTTGTTAAACCAACACATTCTCACTCCCACCTTGTGAAATACCACCGCTTGGTCAGTCCCCCTCGGCATCGGAGACCGACGCACGGGGTACCCCTCTTGCGTTACATTTTGATGTGTCAGGGACGGCATGTCAATATACGCATGCATAGTGTCCTTTCAAAATAAAATTCTGTTTACACAGCAAGTTAGGTTTAGGCAACACAACCACTTATTTAGGGTGAGGAAACAGTCGTGGTTGACGTTATCTTCACTGACTAACAACTCATGCGATTCATTGGACTGACGATACCGACGAGTCACATGACTAACGGCTAGTGACAAAATAAGTCAATGTTACTTTTAGTTTCACACGGGACACAAACACCGGTATCCTGGTGGTCTTGTGTTTGTTCAACCCATCCACCAGTCCTCCCACCCGCCCTCAACAAACTCTCATGCTATTAATATTACGTCACTTGCTCCAACTGTCGAATAACGCTGCGGGTGGATTTACATCGGAGTTAGTTGAAAGCCCGGTTCGTCACATACTAAAGGGTGCCATTGTGCATTGGTTTCCATTTCATTGTAGTGAGACCATTTTTGAAATGTGACCTCACTGTATAAAATGACCTGTGATGACCTCTAGGATAATCAAAGCCTCATACAACTTTACAACCACAAACTAGAGACCTAGATCATTCAGAGGATGGATGGCTTTCCTAGGTAGATTGACAATAAGGGGGTTTCTCAGCAGTTTCCAGTACAGAAGTGCTCGCCATCCAATCACCGAAAAATGCAATTCTTGCAGAAATCCCCAAATGTCAAAAGTTTTTGAAACCAAATCACAGCATGGCTTTTTCTATAACGTTCCTCAAGGTCTTGGTGTCTTAATGTGGTATTTTGGAGGGATTATTGATAATATTTATCAATTCTCGAATGGTAAAAAATGGTTAAATTCATTACCAAATCTGTGTAACAAATGGTATTAACCCAAAAATTGCTGCACCAACTTATGATACTTAATGGAGCATGAGAATGACCATCATATACTTTTATCACCATGTTCTAAACCCTTATACACTTTCACTTTATATTTTAATTTTTGCTATCTGTTCTTTATTGATTTACGTTATGTTGTTTCTATCTATTGGAAAACTTGAATGACTTTTTCTCACCGTCTCAAATAGATAAATGGGTATTCACCTTCCTGTCATTCCCTTAAGCCCTAAAGCTATCCATAACTCAAGTGACAGGTCAAAAGTCAGGTCTCATTGACTGTGAAGACATGGAGTAACCATCCTCATGGACTTGACGGAGCCACAATTGATTTCCCATACAATCTCAATCTCAATTGATCTACAGGTGTTAATGCTGATCCCGACATCAGCAAATAGTTATTGGAGACAGAGTGGGATGCAGAGGAAGACTGAGAGATGATACATCTACAGGGTCCTTACTCATTAACCGCTGGCTCTTGTGGTTTGTGATGACATCACTATTGCTTTAATGCATGAAATTAACCTTTAAAGAATGACAATGAAGATCCATGGGCCAAAGAAATAAAAATTGGAAGTGAAAGAAAAATAGAGGAAGAAGAGGAAATGGCAGCGCTAATAAACATGACGAATTGCTATTTTGTAACCGAGGATGGAGTCATTAAATATGCAGTAAACAAGCAGTTTAAATATATCCATCATTCAGGGACGGAAGTGAAGATGTGAGGAGAGAAATATGTAATTAGGCATGAAAACATAAGTCAGATCAGGTGTCGGTGAAGGCAGCTGAAGGTAATAGGAAGTCAAGTCAATATATTTCCTTCTATGCAGTGGTGTGTAGGACATGTCTGCACTAATGGAACACCTCAGTGCTTCATTTTTGCTCTAGTGTCACACCAGGCGGGCACTTGTGCAGCCCAAGTGCTCTTCAGTTTAGCTCAAGAGCCCCACTGATGTAACCTTTGAGCGGAAAATGAAGCACGATGCCCCCTTTTCCCTTCCAGCCCTGCCTTGCCTCGGAGAGTCTGTGCACGCCCCTGCTTCTGTCATCTTGATATGTGTGCACAGACTCTCCATTTCCTGCCAAATCTCACACAGAAAACGTGTCCCCCAGATTCATTTGTGCTTTTCTCCCCACACTGGCAGGGTACAATGCACCTGCAGAGAGGCAGAAATGTGGCTGACATAGGTGGATGTGTGTGAGGCTTATGAAATTGTGCAAGAGAGAGTGGAGTCGGCATGCACACGTTAGTGAATAAGAGCTGAGGCGCGCAACACAACATGAGTCACAAAGTCTTCCTCACTTCACCATCTCCCTGTCTTTACGGCTCTCTGAGGATTACACAAGATAATCCTGCAGTTGAAGGCGCCTGCGACGACACAGTGGTTCCACATGATCTCGCCTTGTTGATGGAAACGATAGAAACAACCCTCTCGCCCGCTGAGCCACAGGTGGTCCCACATGGGGCAGGATCTGCATGGTTTCTAGTACAACGCTGTGTATAATTCTGCAGCGGGAGATGCCTTTGCTGCCCCCGAGGAAAAAAGACGGGGGGATAATGGAATCATAATGGAATCTGGCGGTTTGTCTGGGCCTGTTAGTAGTCCATCCATCTCATGTACAGCCCACGCTTCGGTGATGGATGCACGGAGACGGCTCACACATGGGAGCAAACCTGTGGGATATTACAGGAGTGATGACTGTATTGGAAGCAGTATTGTTTAAGCTATACACACAAAAAGATTGCATTTCCTCTATGAATTTGTGGTGCTTATAGCTACATCGCATACAGGGAAGTGTAACTCTCCAAGGGTATAAAAATAAGTTACGAGGCTGAATATGGAATGAGCGCATGTCTGATATATCAGATAGCTAGAAGGAACCTATGACATGTCCATTAGAGGATCTGATTGTGTCGCACCAACAGAGCCCAGAGGCATTATTTCTATCTGATGCTTCCTCCTTTAAAATAATGTTTTCTCCATCTGCAACGGTGTGCTCTAAGGTATATAGCCTGCCAAATGAAATAATTCAATTGAAAAGACTCTGCAGCAAACACAGGGGGGGGCTGTGGGGGTAGAAGTGTTACGCTTTATAGGGAACAGGAAAGCGAGAGGGGTTTGGCAGTGAGGAAAGCCAGATTAAGAGAGGAAAAAAAGCATGATGCTGACACTGGAAGTCTTGAAGTTTACGGGAGATAAAAGACTGAAACTGGCTTTGAAAGAAAAGGATGAAAGATAACGTTCCAGTATCTTCCTGTTGCCTCGATGCTATTGGTTCAAATTGCTTTTAATCCCTTCCTTAGAGGCTTAGAAAAGATTTCATCTTTGAATATGAGCGATAACATGTGATGTGATATTGACAGCAATTCAAACTAGATAAAATAGAGTAAAGTGCAACCCAGATTAGAAGTTCCTTTTTTCAACATAGAGTATACCGTAGTGTATATGCAGGCTGGCAAGCTATATAAACCTTTTCATGTCATATATGGTTTTAAATGTTTTTCATCCAGTTTCTTTTGTCTACTGGACAAACTCAAGAGGGAGAACGGGGAGGAAAACATTTTCCAAACTTAAAAAAAAATTGGTCTCAGTCTGCAAATACTGTGAAATGAATGAGACCAAAGTGAGCATTTATTTGCTTTTCTATTTTCTTTTTGTAAAGGAAATCTATCAGGTTTTCTGTGTGTGTAGAGAGAGTAATAAATAACCAGGCTGCTCTTGTCTGTCGGTTTCTTTTCTCTATGTATAGAGACACTTGACAGTCCCTTGCTTTCTGGTTTCTTCTTGTTTTAGTGCAATATTATGGGTTGACACATGGAGAGCTATGAATAAAGGTCCAGAGAGGACTGTAACTCTATTCGCTGGTTGCCATTGGAAACAGACAACAAATCAGGCTTGGAGAAAAAAATGAATCTGGCATCCAAATGCAATAAAGACAATGCATATCCAAGTTGATATGTATGAGCATATTTCAAGTCTAAAAATATTCTAATGGTTATTAAACACAATAAATTGTAATAAATTACACTAATCACTAATATACCTGTGACAGTGTCTACATTAACCATATAAATGTGTGATTTCTTTATATATGTATATACTGTATATACCACATTCTGCAGTTATGGAGCATTTTAGTCTCTTTCAGCTCATTGTTTTGGTTTTACGACCCACAACTTTACTGTTTCGGTTCAGTCTCACAATTCTCATCAACCTTGTGGAGCATTTCGCAGCTAAAGAGCCAGACGTTTTCCTCAGGAGTCGATGGAGACCAAAGCAGAGCTAAAAGAAGAATGAATTCTGGACATTTGTCAGGTGACCAGAAACTCTACGACACAAATGTTTGCCATATCAACATTATAAGGTGATAATGATAGACTGTATATACCGTCTGACGTCACCCACTGGTTTGTAGACTGTCATTTTTAAACCTTAAGTTTTTCTGCTGATCTTTGGCAAAAATGTCTAAAAGTTAGGCTGCATATATTGAATTCAAGAAAACAATTTTCTTTTAATTTGTTTTTTTATCTTGTAGTTGCATTAGTTTGCTTATTTCTACTCAACATTTACTTCAACATCAATGCAGTTAATTTGGTGCTTGAAGAAAAGATTTTCTAAAATACGAAAAACATTGAAGGTCTTATTGATAACATTTTTTATGGAGATGAATTAAAAAAATATATTGATAATAATACATCCATAGAGCCTTAAGAAAGGTGAGGAATGGTTTTTTCTGAAAAAAATTATTATGATTGTAAATTAATCAATTTTATAATTTTGGCAGGTCCAAAATGAATGTTTTGTCTGTGGAAGATTTCTGATGTTTGGTTCCCACTTCTAACAAGGCTTGTGAGTCAATAGTATAACAATGTTGGTATCATGCTGTATCTTTGGGTCATCAGTTAGTGTTGAAAAAATGGAGAAATGGCTGAGATTGACGGTAAGTGCCTGGCAACAACTTGTTGTGAAGTAAATACAATGGAATGGGGGAGGGAGAATGTTTCTTTAAGTTGAATGTTATCAATGTTATCAATAGCACCTTTAAATATCCACCTCTCTTACATGTCTTATTGCATGTATTTGCTGTAAGAAACTCCAATGTCAGACCAAAAATAATCACGTTAAAAAAATGTACTAGATTGCATCACATAAGTGCTCATGTGAACGTGCATTAAGGTTGTCACGAGCATTGTCCATCACCGGCAGGGAGCTCTTATAAAGTGTATATCCTCTTCACATTTGTGTGTTTGGAGGTAAATAGAGAGGCGACGCCATCTGCCATGTATTGAGCCCATAATGCTCAAGGTGAGTCATAGAAAAATTCGGATTCTGTTACTCTAAGAATCTGTGCATCAACCTTTTCTTTTCTGCCTTCCTCACCTCTCCGTCTCAGTGACTCTCTGGCTGGCTCCCATTCTCTGCTGCATCTCTACAAGGTCAGTTCACCCAATTACTCTCCTTGTTCAAGAGAGGTAAAGTGTCCTTCTCCCCTCTTCAGCTCCACAAGTGATGAGATCAATAGCACTCCTGGTCCAAAGTTAGAATGTCTCTTGGCTTATTAGCACTGATCCACCCTCCTGACAACAACCGCACTCTTTCAATTTGGGTTTCACTGTCACGGTGGACAGCATGTGTGCTGCTTCATACCAAAAACAGAGGAAAAGAAAAATTGCACCTACTCCTGGTATTGATTCCTGACATGAAGGAGAAGCACCTGGTGTTGAATTCTTGGTGAATTTCAGGTAACAAAATTATTGCAAAGTTGTTATATTTTGGAATGAAACCCACCATTTAATTTTTAATCATTGTGCTCCATCTAACAATATCAGTCAGTACAGTAAAAGCAAACAGATGCAGAATATAATGAGTTTGTTCACTGAACTGTTTTTACTGCATTGAGTTATGTTTTATGGAATTGTATGAATAGGCTGCAGCAGAGGGTATTATATTTAGTGTTAAAGTAAATAAATATGTGGATAAAATATGAACCCTGCAGCTACCTAACTCTACTTCTTATTTTTATTAGTATCATAAATTTTATTTTCCTGTTACAAGAGAAATTCAATAATAAACATATAGATCAGCTTGAGGGACTGGATACATTGCATTCAATCAATAACAACAGAAGTGGCTTTACACCTCCCTACACTGTAGTTTTTATTGCATTAATTCCTGTTGAGAAACTCCTACTCTGTTGTTCCAAATCTGCTCATATCTCTGTTGTTTATGCTTCACTCTAAGAAAACGTGGCCATTGAATTATCAGCAACAGTGATGTTTTCTGCTTGATGTAACTTTACGAAAACAAAGTCATTAGTTCCATTAGGTCTGTATCACTCTGCTTCACCGCGCGCTGCTTTGGCTTACAACGAGCCCAATTAAACTACAGGCCTGTCATTCACTTCTGTTTCTTATAGTTTCACATCTCAGCTTGTGCCGCAAGATACAATAATGAAATTTGTTGTTGTAAAAATACACTCGTGAATTCACAACAATGAATGCATACAAGGACTCAAACGCATGCCTCGCTGGAAGCACCCACGCAAACACACACACTCACACTAACACACACACACACAGGCATATGTTTAAGAAAAGACAAATTTTCATTAAATTACAAAATATGTGTGAAGCATATGCATGTTTTATGAATAAGTATGCAGAGTACACAAGGTTGCCATATATCATATACTGTGCGTACATGTTTGTGTGCTTTTGACAAGGTGGAGTATGTGTGTGTACATTCAAATTAGAAAACCGTTGATTAAAAAGCTCTGAAGCGAATCCCTGTTAATCTTGACTAATAACAAAACAATTAATCTGCTTTGCATAGAAAGCTGTCAGTGATGCTGGCACACATACACACATGGCAGCAGCCCCATCCATTAAACATCGTTTCCCATACTGTACATACAAATGCCGGGTGAATGAACTAAGATGAATGCATAGCGTACGGTAGGAGTTTTTTCACGGAAAACAGCTGCCTGCTGCAGCTGGAAATGAAAGGTAACGAGAGTCCGAACCATAAATCCAAAACAATGAGCTGGAAGACGCTAAAACACTCCGTAGAGCTGAGTAGGGCTGCAGAGTCGAGTGATAATTCTCTGTGGGTTTGACACAATACATCATTTGACCTCTTTTAATATAGAAATATTGCTTTGTTGTGCAGCTTTAAGGATGAGAATGTCCAAACATTTGCTTTGATTTAGTACTTCAATATTGGTTCACGCTGTCCATACAAGATCCTGGGATTGTGTCCAATTCTTTATGCATGTTAAGACCCCCTTGCAAATTTATGCTGTTCTGCATACTACATACTGTACATACTTATATGGAGCTGGCTCCTGGTAGAGAAACATAAGCTCACAAAAGAGACGACAGTTTGTCTTATCAAGATGCCGGTGATGTCATGCTATGGTGAAACATGCCAAACACAACAGAGGGTGTAACCATAGAATAGAATAGAATAGTATAGGAGTGGAACAGACATTGAGTTGTGATCATTTGATCATTTAAAATCCTCCCTATTTTTGAGGTTGCAGGGTTGGCAAGTACAGTATGTACTGTACTCATTTCCTCTGCCTCTCTGTGCTTTGTGACGTTACTGCTCAACAGCTCGTTTTCAGTCGGTGCAAAACCTCACCTCAGTACGTCCCCCACTTTCTGTACGTCGGTTTAGTTTAGTTCATACGGAAGTTCAACAGTACACATAAAAATGGCCGCTGCTCTGACCATCCTGCTACGTTGATGGGAATGTCCATTCTACTCCTAATCTATTTTTATGGGTGCAACGCTTACAAATCACTTTGGCTGTTCCTTCCCCAGTCTTTTCTCCAACATGACCAAATATACCGTATCACTATAGGAATGTACATCTCTGTTAGTAGCCTCAGTCAAACAGAATCCTTCTGTTACCCACATATTAACTGTAGCTGCATATGTTTACTGTGGGTCCCTATAAACAAATTGTAAGGCAGCTATTGTCGCCAGTTATCCATATATTGTATGTAGATAGGTCATTCTGAAGGATCTTATTCCCACAAAGGATAATGGCACTGATGCATAATGTAAAGGGTCATTAAGAAAAGCCAAGGGAGCCAAAGAAACACACATCAGCACTATAAGACCCACGAGTGTATAAGGAAAAGAAATCGAGCCCGGGGCGATACACAGCGCTGCACAGCAGGCCGCTGACCTTCAGAGCAACACAACAGTCACCACATTGTCAACACAGTAGTGTGTACACTACTTTGAGTTGTGGTGTGTGTGTGTGCAAAGTCGCCCTTTAAGCTCCTTGTCATCGAGCTGTCTGGCTTCGTCACGCGTGCTGCAGGGAGGCTAGAAACACCATGCAATACTCAGTTCACACGGAAAGAGGACACATGTAAGAACGTACGAGACAATGCATAGTGCTGACTGACAGATCTTATTTTCATCATCATTGTCATATGAACATGCGCAATAAACACATCGCAACAGACTGCCTGAAATGTGATGACACCACACACGCAGCAAAGTCGACGGAGATGACCAGAGAGGCCACGATGGAGACAGTGAAGTGGACCAGGTGAAGTCGACTACAACTATGCTCGTTACTGTAAGTAAGTGCAATAAAATCTTTACAAGTGTAAAGCCAAGACTTTATCAATACACTTGTTCAACAAGTATAAACATGATGTAACGGTTAAACATGTAGAAAAGCCATTGTTCAATCTGCTCTGTCCACAGTCTCTCATCCACCGCCACTATGTTTACACAAGTAGGCCTACAGCGCACTAGATCGCCTAATAGCGAATAGTTACAAACTAACAATTGTACGTTTTTTGGTGAGTTGCTTCTTAGTGAAGGCTCTGAAAGACTTTAAGTTCCTTGTAGTAAGCACTGTTGCAGTGTATGTGTCCGGGGAATTATTGTGAATGGTGGAACAGAAGGAGTGAAGCGGCAATGTGCTGTTGTTGACAAGGTTGGAGTTCTAAAGTTGTTGCCGTCTTGATGCAGACTACAGAGCCTCCGTGTTATTCATTTATTACCTTCATAAAGTATAGACACAACGTAACCCTCGGCTACACAAGCTAAAACAAAAGCTGTCTGTATGCTGTCTAAAGGTTTAGCTTAGTTTGCCATGTGTCTTACAATGGTTGTAAACAATGAGAGCGCAAGACATTAGTTGAGGGGAAACCTGGGAGTGGGGTCGCCTGTTAGTCATCGAAAAAACTGGGGAATTCTACACTATCAGCTAAATTGAGTTTAATTGTGGCACAATTAGTGAGCTAAGCTAAAACAAAAGCCGTCTGTATGCTGTCTAACGGTTTAGCTTAGTTTGCCACACATCTTAAAATTGTTATAAACTTGGCAGCTGGCTGAGACAAAGCAGCCCCTCCTCTCTCTACCAGTGGTACCTACAGCACTGAATCATATTAGCAGGGGGAGGAGGACAGAGGACAGGAGGAAGGACTGATACTGACTGATGTCTATGTTCTCCATTCTTTCTAAGCTTCACTCAGTATTTTGATGTCAGGAATGAGATTTATTTTATTAACATTTTAGATTTGTTCCAGTGAGATATTGAGTTCATACAGTATAGTGAAGCTATGCTGTTATAAACACTACTGTTGCTGCTCTAGAAACAACATTTAGCCTAGTTATATTCAAAATAATTCATTTTAATACGGTTTTGAATTTAAAGACAACCAGGCTGACACAGGAAATGTATAGCTAATACGCACACTTTATTTGTTTATTTATCGCAAGTCATATTGTCATTGCAATTTTTAACAATGTTATCACACATCGCAGATTCGACTTATATCGTGCAGCTCTAATACAAATTGGAGCAGCTGAAGGTTAAGGCTATTGCACCCTCTCAATGCAAGCGGCCTTCCTGTGGATGTGAATGACATCCTGGAGAAGATCACAGCAGGACAGAAACTCATGACAACCCTGAACATTACATTCACCAACAGGGAGGGTCACCTCTTCAAATCAAAGGTCTGCCGAGAAACAACACACACAGGTCAGTACCTGATTTAGACATCTAAGCAATCCACAGCTCTCACAAGCTCTCGGTGTGAGGAACACAATCGGATAGAGACACAGATAAATGAATAAATGAATAAATGAATAAATGAATAAATGAATAAATGAATGACTAAATGAATGAATGAATGAATGATTTTGACAGAAACTGCTGTTCTTCAAATACGTTTTTTTCCACTCTTTTTTGGCTCGAGGGATGGATATGTGGGTCGTTCGTTGTCCACCACTTTGGACGAGACTGAAATGTCAAACTATTAGATAGATTACACACTTAATAACACATAACACACACTTAGGTAATCCCTTGAACTTTCCTCTAGTGCCACCATGAGGTTGATATTTTTAGGTTTTAGTGAAATATCCCAACAACTGTCAGATGGATTGACATGAAATTTGTCTTGTTTTTTTTATATTCATGGTGTCCAGAGGACGAATCTTAACGACTTTGGTGATCCCCTGACATTTACATTTAGTGGGTCCAGCAGGTCAAATTTTCCTATATCCCTTGAAATATCTCTACATCGTTGATTTATTTAATCATGAAAGTCCATCAATCTTAAAGAGGACCTATAGTGCTTTTGTACATTTCCACTTTCCTTTAGTGTTACATAGTTTTTTGTGCATGTAAAAGGTCTGCAAAGTTACAAAGCCCAAAGTCCACAACAAAGGGAGTTACACTCCACCACAGAAACACTGCTCCTGAAACGCCTTGCTTGAAGTCCTGCCTACCTGCTGAGGGGGCTGGTTTGGCACGCCCTCAAACAAAGCTAGTTAGAGCAGAGCTGGAGTGGAATCTGAAGAGTTTGCTTTGGTTGACCAATCACAACTTTTCTCCATTAAACCACCAACGTTTTTGCAATCTTACCTTCATCAAGATGGCGCCTGAGGCTGTTTCCACTTTCCTTATATACAACACATTGATCTGTAATGTGATCAATATATCACCACGTACAGTATACAAAACACTACAATCATCCTTTTCCTCAACAATACTATTTACAAAATAGCACGCCCTTAGTTGATAGGAAAAAGGCAAGAAAAATATCATACATAGAAAGTATAACTTTATAATCAACCTTTCACAATATTCTCTAGCTAATACACTTTTTCATTTTGACCCAAAAAAAGACTGAGCACACATCCTGTATTCTTTCAACCTCATTATTCAGATTACTAGTTCAAAATACAGTGTGTTACAAAGGCCAGCACCACTTGGACAATTCCACCCCTCCACCCCCTACCCCCCCTACCCTCCTCACAGTCTTACAACTTTAACCCTTTCACAGGGTGTTTTCAGTTCATGAAAGTTAATTCTAACCATTTTGGTTGCCTAAAAATGTCTGATTCAGCATTTGGTTGTACTTAGCTCCACCCGCTCATATCACGGCCAAAATGCCAAGATGGCGACAGCCAGCTTCAAAATGGCAGTCCACAAACCAGTGGGTGACGTCACCGTGACTACGTCCACTTCTTATATAGAGTCTATAATTTGAACTTAACCCATCCTTCCAAAAACTAAATTTCCAATAGTCCTCAAAAGAATACCTGGAATGGAAAACAAATATAATCCAGTATGGGAAAAAAGAAATGGCTTCAAGTCTAATTCCATATTAAACCCTCTCAGTCTAGAAATCCAGAATGCCTCCCTGGTATTTTAACCATGACGATGATCATTCCCTAACATTAAGTTGTCTGAACCCAACTATACCTTAACCACAGCATATCTGCCATAACCACAATCTTTCCCTAACCTTAACACCGTTCCCATGCAAAGATAATGTAGAAAGCAAGATCATCCAACACCAACGTTGTTGTCTGGCGACGTCCTCAAAGATAAACTTGAAACGCAATTTCAAACCACTGCAAAAGAGACATTATATGCTGGGACGACATAAATATGATATTCTATACAAGCATGCACAACATCATCCAGAGCAGACACCACAGTACAATGCTGATACTGCAGTAGCCGCAGATATCGCCAGAAGGGTAACCTTCATTTAGCCTTTTGTGTGAGAATTGAAAAGTCATACACAAAAGGCTACTTGAGAGGAGTCTATTTCCCTCAAGGGTCTAACAGGTTACACAAATTGTAATTGTAATCTTTGACTGGGCTATCGGGAGCAACACATTCTTGAAATTGAACCTTGTGTGTGTAGTGCATTAACATGCTCTCGGTGTCACACACTCCCTAAGGTGAAACAAGGAAAAGGAGGGTCGACAGAGGTCTGCCGACCCACGTCCTCCTCGTTGCTTTCCCCCCCCCCCCCC
>CAKAOH010026417.1:16446-48312 GCA_916701665.1 Sebastiscus tertius | reverse complement strand
CGTTGCTTCCCTCCCCTCCCACCCTCTTCTCCCGGTCTCCTTCTGGTTGGCATTACTTCCTTTCTCCCCCTCGCTTTCTCTCTCTGCCTCTTTAATGTAATCATTCACCAGTGAACTCAGGAAACCCAGACGCTTATTGGGTTGCAAGGACAAAGGAAGTGCATTTGCCCACTCACACTCACACAACCACACACAGACACAGACACAAACACACACACACGCAGGCAAGAAGACATGCAATCTCTGCGTGCCCGACACCTGTTGCTGCTGCTGCTGGATGGGAGACTGATCTAATTTCCCCTTGATTAACTTTCAGCCGACATACTCAACCCCTCCACTATAAACAAAAGGAGGGAAACACTGAGTAATGTCCGTTATGCTTTTTCCTTTCACCCTTCCTCATCTTGTTTCAATCGTCTCCGTGGGTTATTAGAGGCTATTACATTAAAGCTGATTCACTGTTTGACCCCCTCTTCTTCAAGGAGGAGTTAAGAGTGACCAAGGTGTCTCTTCTAAGCCTCAGAAATTCATTTGGCAGGGCTCAGGAGGCACTTTGCTAGATGAAGAGAGGGCTGCTCTCCAATCATTAAATAAATAATAAGTCCTGAGTGACTGAACTTAAACCCTCTGACACTCACAATAGACGTTTATGTCTTTTTTAGGGGGATACAGCGGGCATTTAGGGGGACATAGCAGGTCAGCAGAACACACATACAAGTGGTGTACGTCATCTGAAAGCTGGGAACCTGAAGATTAATTTGAGATGCAGATCAGCACTGTGTGTCAAGTTGTTCTAGTCACAAATCAGAAATAAACATGAATGAATGATTTAAAATAAATTGTGAAAGTGTATAAGGGTTTAGAACATGATGATAGAAGTATATGATGGTCATTCCCATGCTTTATTATGTTTCATAAGTTTTTGCAGCAATTTTTGTGTTGATACCATTTGTTACACAGATTTGGTACTAAATTTAACAATTTTTACTACTCAAGGATTGATAAAAAATGATTAAAAGAAATCCCTCTAAAATACCACATTAAGACATCAAGACCTTGAGGAACACCATAGAAAAAGCCATGCTGTGATTTGGCATCAAAGACTTTTCACATTTGGAGATTTCCGCAAGAATTGGATTTTTCAGCGGTTGGATGGCGAGCACTTATGTTCTGGAAACTGCTCAGAAACCCCCTTACTGTGAATCTACCTAGGAAAGCCATCCATCCTCTGAATGCCCTAGGTCTTAAGTTTGTAACTGTAAAGTTTCACGCGGCTGTGATTATCCTAGAGGTCACAACAGGTCATTTGAGGTCAAGTTTCAAAAAATGGTCTCACTAAAATGAAATGACTGCTATGGGGACTAACATCATCACACAATTGGGCTCATGGGATCCGCAAGAGTTTCAGCTTTCCAGCGATACCGAATTTATGCAGTTATAAGACTGTTTAGGGACCCCAGTATGAAGAAATATTCAAATATACCATCTTTAGAATAGGCGAAAATAACACATTTATACTGCATGCATAAAACTGCATGTTTTTTTCCCAAAACTGCATATGATTATCATAAACTAAAATGATATGGGTGGTACCAATGGACTCCTTAGGTTTCAGTTTCATATGATATCTGTATCTTCTAGCTCTAAAACTGAAACTGCTACAGCCTCTGAAAGACAGTAAACTCGGTCGGGATCCTCAGAGGGTTTACCTCGAATTAACATTGGTCTCTTCTTGATTCACTACATGTTGTCTATGAAAAAGAGAAAAGACATGACAAATTGGTGACAAACACAAGGCTTTCATCCAGGGGGACCGCTGTTCATGTCCCATGCGTCGCGTTGTAATTTAAAGCCCAACCCTGTAGTTCTTTCTTAAACCTAACTATAGTGGATTTGTTAGGTTTGTTAACAATGTTATGTTGTTACATTATTATTTTAACACATCAAACCTTAACCAAGTAGTTTTGATGCCTAACCAACTGTTTTAATCACATGGCATTGCGTTTCTGTAAGCGTGATACAAGGCTGATATGAAATGTATTTATGAAACATATTTGTGGTTCAGAAACATCAGAGATATTCAACGTATCCATGGTTTAAAGACACGTCCAAATGTGTTGTCTTATAGTGTAATGCTCAGTACTTTTTGACCTCCCCAGCCTGTCTGTGGCACTCCATCCATCCATCACTCCTACTGAAGATGTTAATCTTTAAAAATGGGTCACAACACCATGTTGGAGATATTTTCAGCCTTGGGTTTGGTGATCCAGTGAGTATTTATGCCAGCAGGACGGTGTATGTGGGATAGACTCTAAATAACTACAGTGTTCATGTAATGAAGGATGTCACTCACTGTAACAGTGACTATGTTTACATGCCCACTAATATTCCACTATTATTCCAAATTGAGCATTTTCTAATTAAGACATGTGGGATTTGCCGACATTCAGGTTTTAGAAGCATTCTTTGAACATGAATACATTTGGAATATGCATCTCAATTGGGTTTTTTTGTGGCAGTTTGCGACACATGGCCCCACGGCCTCTTGCGGCCAGCTCTGTGCGTTGTACACAAGCCAACTAGCTGACAGTTTGCAAAGATGCATGGCCAAAAGAAAAGGATTAAATCCTGAATCCAAATTGGCAGAAAGGAATATCCGTCTCTCTCAAATTTGACAGCTACACTAGAAAACAGTGATATCAGGCACTGAATTTGATGAATATACTCTTTATCAGACCACAAATGAGACAAGAATTGGCGAGCTGCAGAGCACACCGCGGTCCCTCTGTCTAAAGTTACCTCACTCCCCGCCTCTGAGACCGGGAGGAAAGCGAACTGCAGCTTTGGAGACGGACCTTCAGTAAGCGGCTGTAGCAACTCTAATGGTACGTGTCCACTGGGGCGGTTTTAACGCCAGGGATCACCTGGCTTTCCAGCATTGGACGCTTGATGGGCTGCCACTAGACACAAGGCACTTGGCTCCTGGACAAACGCTTTATCCTCGTGGGCTGCTGCTCCCAGCTTTCAAACCGGAACCAACATAGCGGCTCGTTTGGAAACTGTCTTCTCTTACATACACAAAAATTGTTCACCAAAATGTGTCTCTGAAAACATTTTATGTGAGAAAAAAGCCAAGCAGTTACTGAATTTGTCTTTATTTTGGATCGACAACAGTTAGTTTAAAAGTTCCTCTGGAGTTTCCAGAGGCGGCAAGTCGTGTCGTAAGCTCCTGATTTGCATAAATTATCCTGGACCTCAACTTTATGCAAATGAGGAGCGGGCGACGTGACGGTCCATCTCTCGAATCGCGCTGATACACTACCAGAATGCATTGCTTACATAGACAATGAATGTGAAGTGTGGAAAGGACAGAGGCTATGGACATGTACTGTAATTCAGCCAGTTTAAACCACAGCATCGGGGGTCACAGCGGGATGTTGACAAGCAGCAGAGCTGGGTCTAACCTGTGTAACAACAGCAACACAGAGTTTGCTGATCCGGCGGGGAGTCGGTGCGGTCCGGGATCAGATCACCGGCACTGGGTTTTGTGCTGGCTGAATTTTGGCTGAATTGAAATTGAATTACAAAGACCTGAATTTGAAATGTGAGAACTGAATGTGGGAGTATAGAGGGTTTGATTTTCAGTGAGGATCAAAGACAGCTTCACAGCAACTGAGTTCAGTTTCATAATATTACATTCAGTTTCAAGTATGTTGGAATTCAGCTCCAAACTAATAAATTCTATTCAAATTATACCACTCAGATTTTTCAATGCAATTATTCAAGTTGAGCAATTCAAATTCAAATATAAATGATTCAAATTCAGTTTCTAGTGACACATATTTCTGCCCATAGATGCACCCTGAGTTACAGTTTTTAACAAATTTAGTGAAATAATCCAACTGAACATTTGTAGAGGCACTGTGGGGATGGAAGAACTAGAATTTCAGATCCGTCTAAACAACCAACAGATAATGACTCTCAAGAAGACCACCTGCGAACTCGGGCATGCATTCTGCATGTAGATTTCACACTGCAGACTACAGTGCAGTAGAATTAGCCTTCTGTGCCGTTTTAAATACTAGTTAATCACACCCTTTTGGAGCAGGTCACACCTGTCTTTTTATATAAAAATTCATTCTCTGGCAGAGAATGTGAGCTGAATCTATTCATTATATGTGTGCTTATATGGAGGTGTCCATTTGGCCACAGAGAAAAAGGAGCATAATGATGAACACTGGCCTCTCCCTGCTTTGAATCACATTAATATTTGTAACACTGCCAGCATCAGTCTACAGGCTCATCCCAAGATGACAGGGGAGGTCTGACCTGTACCGGGAAGCTCACTCTTGCATTCCTACAGTAGAAGAGACTTCTTCACCTTAAATTTAATTCCTGAAACAAAATCCATGCCACGCATTGACCCCAGGCCATGTTTAATGAGCTTTGTAAATAATCTATTCTGTTGTAAGCCTGCCGTCTGTCTTGACACCCCTGAAAACTAGCTTTTAATTAAAGGAAGCAGCTATTTATGACAAAATAAGGTCCAACACGCCAATGAATCAATCTGCATGTTGGACCACAACAGGGAATTATGAGCTTAAAACAGATTTCCCCGGCAGCTGATTCCCTTAAAAAGCTGCATATGGGTTTGTTTCACCAGTCCTAAAACTATTTGCAATTCAAATCGAGACTTAATCACTTCTTGGGATGAATTTAAACACAGCCAGTGCCTTGTATGGCAGCTCCACCACCATCGGTGTATGAATGAGAGGCAAATTGTAAAGCGCTTTTTTTCTGGTAAGGTGCTATATAAAATGCAGTCCATACCTGTAGATTTACTGTAGATCTGCTTTAGTGTCCTGTGTATTCAGAACTATGGCACAATGCTGATAACAAATGTATTTTCTACCACACACACATCCTGCTTTTCATTCTAAAAAGAGCCCCAGGGCTCTTTCTACTATTACCAAATGTTCTCCGAGACGGGCAGTTCAGCCAGACTTGAGAAAACACTAAAACCACAAATCCATCACGTCCTGTCGTTGGCTGCGACTCAAACATAAAGAAGCTGACTTAAAAGGAAACTTTTAAATAAACACCAGAATCAATTGCAATCAGCCTCAAACGTCAAGACTGATTTAGCTCTCAGACAGGATAAGATCTAGCACCTTTTCAGACTCCCTCTATTTCGTCAGCATGTTCTGACATTCAAGATTCCTTCACTGTCATCAAAACAAAGTTTGGAGTACATACACGGGTAACAAGAAACAAGAAACAACAAGAGTATCATAATGCAATACAATAAAATACAAACATAGAACAAAATGAGTTGGAGTGGTAAAGACTTTGAGTTAATTTCACTCACAGACGATGAAATACTAAACTATAAAGTGTGTCACTGATCTGGCATGAGAGCATATCGAGGCATCTGAGGAAAAGAAAGGAAAACGTCAGTGAGGTTGTGCAACTTGAGATTTATTGTGCCATTCACAAGGTCGGAGAGACGTGGTAGTACATAACACACAGTGACTCAGTTCATCCAGAAGCATTGTACTGCAATGAATGTGTAGCAGCAACATGAAAATAAAACCAGTAGTGCACCTAAGTGATGACCCTGGGAATCCACCCACTGTGCCCAGAGAGTCCAGTAGAGGGCGGAGCCTGTGTGAGTAAGAACGAATGTTATGATATTGTAACACTAGCCCTATAAGCAAAGGCGGAGCCCTCTACCGCGGAGGCCCTGCGGCTCTGGCGCCATTCGCTCAAGAGGATGTTGGATGCCAGGCAGCAATGGACGCCGCCTTATATAATGTGGTGACGCACATATTTGGTAGGCACGTCCTGATTGGCCGGCTACTTTTATGCAAATCTCAGTGGGTGAATGCGTGCATGTGATTGGAGGAGAGTAATACCCATAGAGTCCAGTAGAGGGCTCCGCCTGTGCTTATTGAATTTGAGTTACAATACCATAACCTTTGTTATAGCAGCAATGAGATCCAATATGAGGCTGCTTTACTGCAAGTTAACAGTGGAGTAAAGATATTGTGATGACTGTGGCATTCTGACATCCATGCACATATTGAAGCAAGCAATAATGTTGTGTATGAGCCTGAGGGGGAAATATTGAATGAAACTGTAACATGAAATGCTCATATTGATCCATAGAAACACCACGTTATCAGTTTGTGTTTGCAAGGTTGGAGTCTAGCTTGTTTGCCAGCCACATTAACTATTTGAATGGGACATATCATAATCATATATTCAGGACGCAACCTTTACACACCTTTTTGATACATTTGTTTCATTTGGTTAAGTACCTTTTTACGCCTGTAAAACCCGTACATCCAATTCAATAAAATACAAGAAAATCATCATCATCTGGAGGAGGACAATTTTGTTCATGGTTCGTCCTTATTACTCCAGATTGTAAAATCATCACAGACCAAAGTGTTCCCAAAGTTAAACTTGAATTGGCGGCACACAAAATGTATTCATAACTCCTAAGTTTGGAGTGTGCATATATTTCACTTTTGGGATGCAGTGGTCTGTAGTATTATTTGTGATTTTTTTCAGGCTGACGTTTTCATGAATATTCAGGACAGTAGAGCTAAACTAAGGTCGCTGCTGTAAGGGGGAGCTTATTCTTCTGCTCATAAAGTCCTAAATCAAAGCAAAACAACCACATTTTTCAAGCACATAGGGACCGTTAGTAATGTGCATTGTTTGATTTTATAGAATATGGACATTTTTATGCCTTAAAGTTATTAAATAGTTGCTTAGTTTGTGCTTTGTGAACACATTCACACAGGCAGAAAACCAGTGCTTAAAAAAATAATGAGTTGCTTGTCCCCGAAATGCTGTGCTATGACAAGCAACATCTGAATATAGACCACATTGTTGCATAGGGCTAACTTGCTTAGCCCTCTGACATTGATTGTAGAAGAAATGTTAAACTGGTTTAAACTAGGGCTGTCAATCGATTAAAAGATTTGCATAATTGTCCATAGTTAATCATGATTAATCGCACATTTTTTTATCTGTTCAAAATGTACCTTAAAGAGAGTTTCGTCAAGTATTTAATACTCTTATCAACATGAGAGTGGACAAATAAGCTTGCTTTATGCAAATGTATGTATATATTTATTATTGGAAATCAGTTATCAACACAAAACAATGACAAATGTTGTCCAGAAACCCTCACAGGTACTGCATTTAGCATACAAAATATGCTCAAATCATAACACGGCAAACTGCAGCCCAACAGGCAACAACAGCTGTCAGTGTGTCAGTGTGCTGACTTGACTATGACTTGCCCCAAACTGCATGGGATTAAAGTGGGCATGTATAGAACCCATATTTAGGTCAAGGGACCCCTTTGAAAAAGGCCATGCCATTTTTTTCTCAGTTTGGGGCATTATTTAGCCTTCTCCTTGACATGCTAGTATGGCATAGTTCATTTGCTTTAACGCGTTATTACTGCATTAACTTTGACAGCCCTGGTTTAAACTACAGTGTTTGCAATGTGTGAATAAATGAGTGCATTTCTAAATGCACAATCTGTATTTGGACTTCATACTGCCAATGTATGCTCATACAACAGTTCAGAAAGTTATTCCTCATTTTTTTGTGCATTTTTTTCCTACAAATGTCCAGCGTCAATTTCCGCTCCAGTTTTTTCAAAATAAACATCCGTCTTCACAGGAAACAACTTCGGTAGGTTTAAGCAACAAAACCACTTAGTTATGTTTCGAAAAAAGATAGACTTGGTTAGGTTTAGGCAAAAAAACCTGTTGAAAGATCATAGTTAAGTTACGCCACACCGAAAGTAGCGTAACTTAAGTATGGAAGTTACGTGACAATTAAATCAACTTTGACACGGGACACGGGACACAAACACCGGTCTCCTGGGCAAAAGTCTGTAGTTGTTTGACCCACCCATCCACCCCGGCCTCCTTGCTTGGAAGTGTTCCCTGTTCTTTATACTTCCTCGTTCATGATTACGTGGATTACACAAGAATTGAATTTGTGGGATATATATAATAAATTACAGTGCTTTTACTTTTCGTAGGTATAGCTACAAACGGTGCGTGGTACTGCATGGGCTGTAACTGGAAAAAGGACCATGTAAACTCCAGCATGATGAGCTCGACCCTCCGCCAGTCCAGTGCTACATACTTTTGTTCCCAGTGAACACAGCAGTACCTGATGATAGGTGCCACCAAGGCCATTATCACCACTACATGTACAATTTTCTATAATCAGACAGAAAATGATAAGTGATACTTTGGAGCAAAAAATTGTACCCTGAGACTCAGCATTGGGCAAAATAATACAAATATGTGAAATTTGATGTTTCTGGAGACCTACTATCTCTACAGACCAGAAATGAATTGCCATCTGGATAACCACATTCCTCTGAGGCTCCTCGGAGGTCCAACTGTGCAGCACGAATAGGCTGGTCTGAAAAAATTACACGGACATCACTCAAGCTTGTTCCCACTAATGAAAGGTTCCTCTTGTTAGGAGGAAGAATGGCACCTATACCTACTAGGCAGCTGAGACAAGGCTCAGCAGTGACAGCTTGGACTATACTTAAACGTCCAACACACACACACACACACACACACACACACAAGCAAGAGCACACACACATAGATGCGCAGAGACTTTGTTACAGCCCATTACCCAGCCTTCGGTACTGTGAGGGGAGGAGACTGGCAGGTATTGATCCATAACAGAAAGTCCAGGCACATAGTGAGAGGAGAGAGCCAAGGGAGAGTGTGCATACACCTCATACTGTCACTTTCTCTCTGCTCTCTGTCCTTCATCATCTCACACACACACAATCTCTACCTCTCTAATAAAGTGCTTTTCATTAAAAGCATCATTTTTATAAACCCTAATGTGTGACAGGTGTGTTGGTGGGAAGTAATATCTATTAACACAATGTTTAAACAGACAGTGTGCGGGCGTTTTTTTCTTTTATTGAAAGCATAATTGCAATACTTCTTAAAATACTGGTAACTCTTTTCCCAAACTGTGGTCATTTAAGTCATTTTCACATTCATCTGAGGCGATTTGGTTTTGGCTATAGAAGCCCCATTAAATTTAGTTGCACTCTATCCAAATGGGGAGGTTAATGATCTGTGTTTGACTCATTTTAGTAGCAACAGTGCAGCAGTAACTAGGAATGATCTGCCTTGGTCAGCGGTAATGGCTTCCTACTACCATGCCTAACAGGTCATAAGGTCTTTGCACAAGTCAGTTTTATACGTATGCCTTTTTTAAAAAAATCTGTAATCCGATAAAAAAGGTTACGCACAGAAACCTTGCACGCTCAGTCCGATGTGATTTGTTACCCTATTTGTTGCGTAAATTCCCAGTACAAGACAAAACTGCATTAATTACGTAGGGTATATTTATTTCTGCACAAACTGCAACTTCCACTGTACATTCACTTGATATTCTCAGAGCCAAACTAACTATCTTCTGCTCCAAACAAACTCACTTGTTCACCCACACACACATTCGCCGCCGCCACTCTCTCTCTCTTGCTTCACCACTTACTTCCCATGCACACACACACTCTACGCGCCGACTCTGCTATTCTCCAAATGACCAAGGCTAGTCTTACCGTTGCATGTGGCCAGATATTACACATTGCACCTTTAAGGCACAGTCACCTCAACCTTGTGTTCAATGTAATTGTTCTGCACTCTGCACCCTGAAAAAGGATGTAATGTCACGGTTCAGATGTGTGGAAACTGTAAACGGTCTGTGAGAGTGATGCTGCGGCTCTGTAGTCCCATAGTGTAAAATTCTACTACACAGGGGGATGACACACGCTAGAATAATGACGCAGGGTCGTCCGGCAAGAAAGTTGAACCAGGCTCAAATTTTGCTGCAATGCAACACGACGTCATTCGGTAAGGTGCTGCGTTGGCCAATCAAATACGTATACAAACACTATACTGTATATATACAGTATATATACACACACATATATACATAAACTAGGGCTGTCAATCGATTCAAATATTTAATTGTGATTAATCGCATGATTGTCCATGATTAATCGCAAATGAATGCACATTTTTTATCTGTTCAAAATGTACCTTAAAGGGAGATTTGTCAAGTAATACTATTTATATAATAAGAGTAAGAGTAATACTCTTATCAACATGGGAGTGGGCAAATATGCTTGCTTTATGCAAATGTATGTATATACATGTCTGTATAGGGGAGACTGGTGGGTACCCAGAGAACCCATTTTCATTCACATATCTTGAGGTCAGAGGTCAAGGGACCCCCTTCGAAAATGGCCATGCCAGTTTTTGCTTGCCAAAATTTTGCATAATTTAGGAGAGAGATGTAGCTTCCTTCGCGACAAGCTAGTATGACATGGTTGGTACCAGTGGATTCCTTCCCGTTAATGCATTAAAGAAATTAGTGGCATTAAAACAGTCCTAATATTTACACAAATATTAGCAGGATGAAAGTGTTTATGTAATAGTGTATAAACGCAAAATATCTAAATATCTGCCTTCAGACGCCGACCCCATTCAGCCTTTTGGTTTTGAACTGTTGAGGGATCTTCTTCCTGTGCTCATAATTACTTTAATAGGATTTTATTTTCCTCTTTGTTGTCTTTAAATGTTGGTCGATTGCATTTCTTTGCCTTATACACAGCATCTTTTAATTGCCTCTGTTTTGAGATCTGCTTTATAAATAAATAAAAAAAAATATAAAAGAACACATTGTGAAATCCTTCTGTTTTCTTCCACACACTTCACTTCTTTCTTTGTATTTGCATATTTTTCTTTACTGTAGGCCTAATTACTGAAGCTTTGTGTCTGGTTAATGTCTCAGTGGATAATTTTACTCTCAAACCTCCCCAAAGATTTAAACCAAACAATGTCTTCCAAAGTTCTTCACAATGTTTGCATAACTGACTCCTTCTTAAAGAAGCTCTCTCTGGATCCCTCTGTTTTAAGTCATTTTAGACCCATCTCTATCCTGACATTTTTATGCCTCCATGCCAGTGACAGCTGTGGCCAGAGGCATTATGTTGTTGGGTTGTCCGTACATCTGTCCGTCCATACGTCTGGTCCATTCTCGTGAACATGATATCTCAGGAAAGCCTGGAGGGAATTTCTTCAAATTTGGCCCAAACGCCCACTCTTACTCAAGGATAAACTGATTAGAATTTGGTGGTCAAAAGGTCAAAGGTCACTGTGACCTCACGTCCGTCCCGTTTGCGTGAACGCGATATCTCAGGAACGCCTTGAATGAATTTCTTCAAATTTGGCACAGATGTCCACGTGGACTCAAAGATGAACTGATTCGATTTTGGTGGTCAAAGGTTAAGGTCACTCTGACCTCACAAAACACATTTTTGGCCATAACTCAAGAATTCATACACTAATTATGACAATTTCATACAACTGTCTAATAGGGTAAATGATGAAGTGATGACATTTTGGACAGAAATGGATGTATACTGCAACTTGACTGGTTGACGAAGGCATACAACTTTGAGTTGGCAATTATTCTGAATTTATGACAGGGTCTATGCCATCCTATCTTAAGATTCCTAACTTCCTAAGATTGGATTTTTTCCAAAATGCAATTAGGAAACATGTTTCTGTACTACCAAAAATCCTAAAGGTCATCCTAAACGGAGATAAGATTTCAGACAGGAAGTTTCTGTAATGAAACCCCAAGTGACTAAAGTTGTGCAGTCCTGCTTTGTCCAACTGAGACATTTAACCAAGATCAGGTCACTCCTTTCATCTGCAGAGAGAGAAAAGGTCATCTATGCTCTTATCTCAACTTTTGCAACACTATGTTCTGGTATCAGCAGGCGAAACATCCAAAGATCGCAGTGCTGCCAGGCTTTTAACACGCATTGAGAGAAGCGACCACATCACACCAATCCTTGCTGCCTTATGACTGGTTATCTGGGAGTTTTAGAATTGATCTTAAAATGTTACTGCTTCTTTCTAAAGCCTTGAAGGGTCAGGCTCCTGCTTAAATCTGTGATCAGCTAACTCCCTATCAGCCTGATTGCTGCTAGAGTATGGCAAGCTGTTTTAACATTGAATAGCTAGACTGGATATGTACTGCTGATATCTGTAATTGAATTCTTCCACAATCCACAACATCATTCTTCACATGATGTCAGTTTTGCCATCCATGTGTATTGGGCTTTCAATTCGAGATATCCACAATTGCATTTTTGATATCTAGAATGAAAATTCTGGATATCTGCAATAAAAGTATTACTAGGAATAACTCCCATTTCAGATATCTGCAGTCTAATTGTTACTAGTCATAATTTGAACTTCAGATATCCAAAATGAAAAAAGCATTCCAGATATCCATAATGTAATTTTGAATATCCAAAACACATTGTGACTAGTAAAAATGTCATTACGGATATCCACAATTGGCATTGTGTCTAGCAAAAATGTAATTTCAGATATCTACAAGTAGAATTATGACTAGAAACAATGCCAGATATCCTTTTTATATATAGAAAGAATGACGTCGTGGATATCTGAAATGTTCTATATAATATACTGTATATCCAGTCCAGCTTATAAATGTTAAAACGGCCACTTATACTTTTTAAGGATTTAAAGATATCTCAAACTGAATTTTGAATACGAGAAATAAAGTTGAAGATATCTTGAAATCAATTTCTACTAGTAAAAATGTCATTGTGGATATCTCTAATTGCCATTCTGACCAGTGACAATACAATTTTAACGAGGAAAAATGCTATTATGGATATCTAAAATGTAATTACAGATAGTAGTGTGGTTGGATTAAATGTTAAAATCGCTTGCCATAGCTAAAAATCCCCTGGCCCCTAAACTGTGGAACTCTGAGACCTAAAGCTGAAGTGAGTAGAATTATGGTAAAAAAAATATGGTTAAAAAAGTCATTTTTATAAAATGGTCACTATATCCTGACAGTAGTGCATAAGACAGGTAATTTGAAGAAAAAAACATGTGCCTCTGTGTCCTCCGGTGCTCCTAATGGCATCTGCAAGATTTCACATACCGGAGGAAAACAACCAATCAGAGCCGAGCTGGAGCCTTGCCGTCTCTGAGCAGCTGTCAATCACTGGCAAACTCCAGTGAAACAGTCAAACTAGGCAGTGCTGATCAAATATGAATCAATATTCTGTTACTGTAATGCCTTTTTCTTGCATAAAATGTCAGAAACATCTTGTAGTGGACTGAAGAGGTAAATAGGCTACTTCCTAGTGTTCTGTAATTCATTTGATTTTAATTTACTTCTACTTAGGGACGCACTGATTGCAAAATTATTATAATTACTAATGTACTGTTTAGCTGTAAAATGAGGACGTTTGTGACCCGGCAGCCACGTTGAGATCAGTTCAGGAAACATTCTGACTACTGCCGCTTTTATGTGTAAAATATACTATATATGAGAGCTTCTTTGGCTGCAATAACAGGAGTGTACATCACTGTATATGTTAATGACAATCATAATGATGGTGGCCAGAATGAGATGAGAAGTCCTTCATCCACTCAGAAAGCACTAGAACGTGTACAGTAATGTGTAATCTTGTCCCCAGGGTTTGTCACCAGCTCTGTTGGTGCTTTGATCTTGGGTGGATAAAAGAGGTCTGGGTCACACAGTCGCACTACAGAGAGCTAAGTAAGCACTGTACTCATTCCTCCAACACCACGGACTCCTTCTGATAGTTTTGCCTTTTTTTTTATCCCCATCTACTATTTTTTGTCTGTTCTCTCCATCTTTCACCCTTCCGCTCCTCTGTTTACGCCCTCCACTTCATTTACAATCCCCTTTTCCAGTTGTAGCACTTTTCTTTCCTGTTACTTCCATTGTTTCCATCATTTCTATTTCTGTCCCCTTTTTACTTTAAATCCATTTTTTTTTTTTCATCCATTTTCCATTCTCCGCCGCTCAAAGATGTTGACAATATTAAATCTCGCAGCAGCCTCAGTCGTTCAGGATGATGGCCTAACTTGGCGCTCAGACGTCTCCCTCCATTTGGTAACCGTAACAACACCATGGTAACCGAGATGTTATCATAACTGTGTGTCTGCTCCCAAGGTAATGGCTGGAAATTTTGTTTTTTATTGTCGCAGGGTCGATAAAATGGCATATCGAGGTGTGATCGCAAGCTGACTTTTCTCAATAAAAGACCTCTGAAAATTAAAGCAACGTGGGCTTTTTTTTCTGTTAATATGTCACGGGCCGCTTAATTTAGACCCCCAGTCATCGGCGCTTGGTTTCATAAGCTTCTGTCAGCTGCTTTCTGCTAGAAAAGTTCATTATTTCCCCATCTGGTGCTTTAAATGTCGCACAGAGGGAATCACAGGCAGAGAATCATCGGCCTTTGGAACTCATAAATTAGACGAAATTATGAGTCAAAGCTTTTAATTGAGTTTCTGAATGTAAAAATGACACGCTCTCTGCCAAACCCTGGAAAGCATAATCATAACAATTTTGCATAGGGTTTTACTAATCATCACCCATGTATCGTGCTAAGAGGATAACTAAAAAGTGTGAATAAATGAAGACGCCTGGATGAGCACGTGCCTCAATCTCTCGGTCGCCCTCAAACTTTCAATCAAAAGGGGCGTTATTCATAAATCAAGCAAACTGCCAACACATCCCCGTCTGACAGTCACTTCTCCAACTCTGTCCCCCACACTTCTACTGATCATTACAGCAGGGGGGGGATGCATTAGAGAGACCCGCAGTGCTTAATATGCTTTTAAAATGAACACTTACGCAAGCTTCTCTGCGGGCTTAGATGATAATGCGCACTAATTACTCTATTAACCCCTCATTATATTTTTCCAATCACCATCTCATACTCTCTCCTTTGCCATTTGTTCAACCAGAACGCACCATGCAGCAAATTGCTAAAGCAAGGCCATAATGACAAGGACGTAGCTATGTCCATGTGTGATGTAACCATGGCAACAGGCACCTGCCAATATGTCATCTAGCAAGCGGTGAGAAATAAAAGAAACAAATAATGAGGGGTTTATGTGGTAGAAGTGTTTGGACATGCAGAGGCTTCATGGTAAATAAAGTATTGTGAGACACTCCATCTTCATCTCGGCGGGCGTAGAGTAGAAATCCAGTATCATATTTCCACAGGCTCCACAGGTTCCACTTCCTGTCTACCACACAGAGAAGGATTTCATGTTGCACTTCGGAAACATTTTATAATAACCATCATTTATAAATGGTAAATTGACGGTTAATTCAACTTAGTTAATAGTTATTTTACTGTTAACAAAATGATACTTAATAATTATTAGCAATTCTAATTTATGTTATTCTAGCAGTTTATTGTTGCACACATTATAACATTTTATATATTATATATAATTGTCTGTTAATGATTAAGATATTATTTGTAAACTTTTAAGAAATTGTTTGTAAAACATCTATAAACATTACTTATATATTATAGATATTTGTAACACTTTGTTAATGGTTAATAATTGGTTTGTAAACCGTTTATATTGAAGAAAATTAATTATATGCACATCACGTAGGTGCAAGGTTATCAGAACAGCATCAGCTTGGATCTAATAATACAAAAGCCATTCTTCTAATATCATGCTTCTAGATATCAAACATGTTATTTATATTTATGTCTATTCTGATATATGACATGATGAATATGACATAAAATAAAATAACATGTTTGATATTCACACCTACGGGCAATTTAGAGTCAACAATTAACCTAATAAATAAATGAAAAAAGTTATAATGTGTACAACAATGAACTGATAATAAATAGTTTACTAATGTAATTGTTAATGTCTCTTATCAGTTATGATATAATATATAATTTATAAACAAATTATTTTATATTAAACAAACTACTGATAAAATAACATCAATTATAGCACTAATAATTTGTAAATATTATTAATTAGCATGTTATTGTTTGTTAACAGTAAAATAATTATTAACTATCAAATTACCATTTATAAATGATGGTTATAATAAAGTGTTACATGCACTTTTTCCACCAAAAGAAAAAATGAATTTGGAGCAAACTAATGTTCAACAATGATTTCCACTGTTGTTATTTTCCTGCATACACAATGTAACGTGAGTATAAGCTCTCTCCTTTTTCCTTAACGGTGACTCTCGCTCTCATACCATAACAACAGGTTTGTCACATGGGGCAGCAGGATATAATGAATCAATCAACACTAGTGGACTGGCTATAGGAGTGTGCATGCACGTGCATGTCACAGATGCAGAAGAGGGATGCACCTCACATGAAAAATTGAAGCACCAGGTTGACAGACAGTGAAGGTTAGTGGCAGGCGGAGAGGAGCTTGTTGACCAGGATGGAGATATAAATATTGACCCGTGTCAGCTCCAGTCATTATTACCTGCCATACACACTAGACAACTGCTGCTGCAGCACTAAAGGTGAAACTGAGAGCTTGTCAGTTTATTATACCTTGATTAGGACATACAGTAAAATATCGAAGGGGTAAATAGGCTACTTCCTGGTGTTCTGTAATTCATTTGAATTTAATTTAATGCTACTCGGGGATGCACCAATGGCAAAATTATTATAATTATTAATTATATGACCAATATGTTAAACCCCTTAAAACTCAGACAGCCCGCTGGCTGGCTCGGCCGCTATTCTGTCTTTCAGAGGTTGTAGCAGGTCCGTTTTCAAGATTATTTAGAAGAAAATTGTTAAATAACGCTACGAAATCACGCAAATTTTTGGTGAGGAAATACTAGCATGGCCATTTTCAAAGAGGTCCCTTGACCTCTGACCTCAAGATATGTGAATGAAAATGGGTTCTATGGTACCTGCGAGACTCCCCTTTACAGAAATGCCCACTTTATGATAATCACATGCAGTTTGGGGCAAAAATCATGCAGTTTCTTGCATGCGGTACAAATGTGTTAATTTTCGCATATACTAAAATAGTTTCGCTTAATATATCTGCATACTGGGGTCCCTAAACAGTCTTGGAATTACATAAATTGGGTATCACTGTAAAGCTGAGACTCTTGTGTTTCCAATGAGCCCAATTTCATTCATGTTTGATGATGTTAGTCCCCATAGTAGACATTTCATTGTAATGAGACCATTTTTTTTTTTTTAAACTTGACCTCAGTGTATAAAATGACCTGTTGTGACCTCTAGGATAATCACAGCCTCATGAAACTTTATAGCCACAAACTAGAGACCTTGGGCATTCAGAGGATGGATGACTTTCCTAGCTAGATTGACAATAAGGGGGTTTCTGAGCAGTTTCCAGATCATAAGTGCTCGCCATCCAATCGTTGAGAAATGCAATTCTTGCAGAAATCTCCAAATGTCAAAAGTTTTTGATACCGAATCACAGCATGGCTTTTTCTATGGTGTTCCTCAAGGTCTTGGTGTCTTAATGTGGTATTTTGGAGGATGTTTTGATTATTTTTAGCAATTTGAGTGATAAAGAATGGTTCAATTTAGCACCAAATCTGTGTAATAAATGGTATCAACCTAAAAATTGCTGCAACAATTTATGAGGTATAATAGAGCATGGGAATGACCATCATATACTCATATCATCATGTTCTAAGCCCTGATACACTTTCACAATTTATTTTAATTAATTAATTAATTAATTAATTAATTAATATATTAATTATTATTTCTTATTTATGACTAGAACAACTTGACACACAGTGCTGAGCTGCACCTCAAATTCATCTTCAGGTTCCCAGCTTTCAGATGATGTACACCACTTCTATATGACATATACTGTTAGCTTTTTATCTACCCCCAGAACATCCTCTGTCCCCAACTTGTACCCCTCTAGAAAAAAGAGGTAGGAATAGGAAGGGGTTAAAATAACCTTCTTTCACATGAAAAATAACTGCTTCAAAAGCCGCTTAGCCTGTATACAACTACCTACCCAAAGAGAGGAATTTATTACCTAGCCCAACAAAAACATTTTGTTAAATATAAATTAAATGTAATTAAATCAGCAGCTAACAACACAACATTTAGCCGGCACAAAATGAATGCAACACAACACAAACAGCAGCCACTGCCATCTGTGAATGTCCTCTTATTTGCAAATAAACAGAGTGCAGTCAACGAGGTGAAAACCGGCTGCATCCCTAGTGCTACTATGACCCATCGAGTTTTGAGACACGAAAACTAGAAAAAAAAGTTTTACTTTACTACTTGAAGGCCTTGGCGTGTCTTGTATTTCTAAAGAAAAGAAGTTTTACTTTGGAAAGACCTTGGTGTCTGTGTGTTTCCAAAGAAAAGAAACAAAAAAAGATTGAAAATAAAAGCAAAACATCTTGGTTTGACGTTGAACAACAAAGTGCCTTATAGTGAGCTGTCATTTCGGGTGACAGCCAGTTTAGACATGATTTGAGAGTGTATGTGTGAAAAAAGTAGAAAAGAAAAGAGGAGCAAGAAAAAGAGTTTGTGTGCAATGCAGGATGAGATCTTGCAGACAGCTGTTACAATGCAATGATGCACAACATGTTGGGGACACGCAGTCTTTATGACTTATGGTAAATTTACAACAATCATGAAGGATGTGCGTATGGTTGGGGGACTATCAGGATGTGAATTCAGTCCCTAAATTCAGACTAACTGAAGACAAAGATGTTGTGCCGAATTGAAATGAGAACGTCAATGATAATCCCCCTCAGAGCCACGCTGGAGGGACAGCAGCATCCTTGCTCACTTCATTTATCAGCCCAGCCCCGGTGACAGCAAAGCCCTGGCAAGCTAATTAACCGCGATAGCTGTCGCTTGTTTAATCTCTAAAGGCCTCACAAAACAAGCGTTGTGTTCCAACAGAGATTTACAGAAAGCCGGGGGTAAAGAGCCGACACACAACGGTGAAAACTCTGCGGGACAGAGGCACAGTCAGCCTGCCGCTTCTCTGTGGGAACTGTGTGTGTGTGTGTGTGTGTGTGTGTGTGTGTGTGTGTGTGTGTGTGTGTGTGTGTGTGTGTGTGTGTGTGTGTGTGTGTGTGTGTGTGTGTGTATTCATCCTTGAGGCTAGAACAGTCTGTAAATGTGTTTGTGTGCATGTTGTTTGAGTTTTGTCTCTGTATGCATTTGGGAGCTTTTGTATTTTTCCCACTTCCCACAGACCAAAACCGTAAGACTCAGACAAACGAGCAACTAAATTTAGAGACTCGTCTCTCTCATCTCACCTGCAGTTGTGTCTCAGCTCCCAGGAGGCTGCGCGCCGCGGCAACGCACCGCTGCAGAGGAACAGGCTGGGTGGCAACATGCAGCTTACAGGGTGAACTCCAGTGTCAAGACTGCAAGTAATTAAGCATACGAAGTGCTGCTGTGGCCCAGTTTCTCCATCACCTGAACATAGACAGCAAAAAGATACATATATTCAGAAAAGTCACTTTTTAAACTATTATGACATGTGTTAGGTGGCTCAATCTGTTAATTTTCTTTAAAGGAATAGTTCTTATTTTCTCACTTTCCAAGAGTGCGATGAGAAAATATCAAGTTGTGCATTAAAGGAAAACTAGAACTTAGCTTTTATTTTGAAAGCACAGGCTAAGTAATTGCTGAGATCTTGGAAAGCAGCAGTGTCGCTAAAAACAGTGAGCGGTAAGATTCACGAGCAGTCCGACAATAATACAGGTTGTAAACAAGTTTATAGCCAGAGTAGCTACAAATGTATTTGGAGGTGAAAATCAAAGTGAGCACACCCGTAATGTTGCTTATCATCCTAAATTGCAAAGGAAAACTGTGACTGGCCACAACCAATGGTACAGCAGGTCAAAGTCAAACCAGGAAATTGGTCTGTGATGGATGTTTACAGCGGAGATGTTGGGTAATAATTTAAACCTGTAGTAGGCAGAATGTTTTTGGCATCTTTGGGCAAAGCATAATAACCTTTCAGCATATTGTAATTCAAGTGTTCTGAGAGAAAACTAGACTTCTGCACCTCCTCATGGCTCTGTTCTCAGGCTTTAAAAAATCTAGTCGGATGGGAGACTTTGGCCAATCACAGGTCATTTCAGAGAGAGAGAGAGCGTTCCTATTGGCTGTTCATTCAACGGAGGCAGCTGTCAATCACTCGCGAACTCCAATCAAACGGTCAAACTAGGCAGCGCTGATCAAATATGAATCAATATTCTGTCACAGTGAAATGTCTTCAGAAACATCTTGTAGTGTACTGTTTAGCTGTAAAATGAGAAAGTTTGCTCCAGCTGGTGGGCGGTGCTTGGTATTTCCTCAACTGATCTCAACATGGCTGCTGGGTCACAGGTCAAACATTTTACATGAGAAATAGGCATTACAGTAACAGAATATTGATTCATATTTGATCAGCGCTGCTTAGTTCGACCGTTTTATCGGAGTTTGTGAGTGATTGACAGCTGCTCAGAGACGGCAAGGCTCGGACCTAAAAGAGAGGCTCAACTAAAACAAATCGGTATCAGTTTAGGTGTACACTATATTTAGAATACTTTCAACGCTTTATATTGCCGTCAGACAGGCCTTTCCTTCTCCTTTCCGATGGGGAACTGAACTGAAAGTGAAACTTATCTTTGCTCTCCCCAAAGCCGTTTCGCTTTCAGTTTAGTTCGGGAAAAACAAATCTAAATATAGCGTACACTTAAACTGATACCATTTGTTTTAGGTGAGCCTTTATTTATTGGAGGCTAAAATATGTTTTGCTGCTGCCCCATCCACATCACTGTATTGCTTTGCTCTGGTGATCCTGTCTGTTTCTCAATGCTGGGGGCGTGCCCATCATCATCATCTACTGTAAGTAATTAACCTAGTATGGATAACTACCTCATACGTCAAAACACACAAACTATCCCTTTAAGTTTCATGTTTAACTATTAGTGACACAGAAATCAACTTTTACTAATGTATAAACTCTGGCAAAGCTCACTGGGATTGGAGCCTATTATCAGCCCCGTGTTAAATAGGAGATGCTTCACAGACTCCTCTGCAGGGCTGATTAAATCATTCTGGACAGGCTAAATAAAAGTCACTGTCAACACAGTTGGAATGAGTAACACCGTGATGAAGATTTTAAAGGCCAGAAGAAGCTGGCAGAGTGCCGGGTGAACTAGTCCTGCCTCTGGGGAGGAGATCTCTGGAGCAGCATACCCTGAGGATATCAAGAGGTGTAATAAAACACGAAGGACTTCAAAGTGCCTATGGGACTGTGCATGTGAGCACAAACTCACATAGAAAGAGATGTGTGTTAATAAAAAATATATAATATAAAAATCCTGCAGCTATTATTGAATATGTGTGGGAATGCCTCCAAAGGATAACATAAATGTCTTTACTGTAATATCTTCTAAATGCATCAAATCACTTCTCAGGTAACATTAGCCGTGTAATCTCTCTCTTGGAGACAGTTTTATCTCTGCAAGAACAAAAGCTAATGGTAAGGTGCTCTGACAGATGATATTTTGGTGAAATGAACCACCCTGGCATCAACCTTTCCCCTCACATTTACAGATGAAACTCTTATTCAATCTGGTTTCAAGCAGAGAGGTTTTATATATATCTCTCTCTTCTCTGGGGCTGTTTTTGCTTTTCTCTCTGAATACAAAGCTTCCAATGAAACAAAAAGAAGAGGCACTGAAAATAACCATCTACAATGAGCTGCTAGTGTGAATGGAACATTTTACATCAATATAACCGAGTTCACTGAGAGGTAAATTCAATACTTTTTTCTAATTTCTTTGACGTTTAAGGTCAGAGTCTTTACTCATTCTTAGTGAACTAAACTGCACTCTTTCATCAAACAAGCTTATGGTCCAAAACAAGGAGCAATGCCCCAATTAGATTGACTCAATTATATTGTTCTATTTGTTATAAACGTTTGCTAAGTGGTGGATAAAAACAGGAACCACAACTTGGACCAATCTGATGATTTTGAGGATGCCTGTTCTTTGGTTTAATCCCTGTATGTCAGTGTTCAGTTAAGTCATCCAAAAGAAATGACAAGGCAGGTTCCTGAGCATCCAAGACATTCACAAATCATCCACTCATCCATCCATTTCTCACCACCTATCCAGGTCTGGGTTGCAGTATCTATAAGGTAAGCAAGGTAGCTTAGACTTCCTTTCTCCTAAATCCCCCCCCAGCTCCTCCTGGGGGAAGCTGTTCCCAGGCTATAGATGGCATATGTTATCCCCTCTGATGCAAGTAATGTGAAACCGCTCCTAGTAACAAGGTTAACGGTTGGCACAAGACCAGCCTGCAGTTTCCTGGTCCGCTACTACAACAACGGAGAGAGTTGTGTACAGTATAAGACGAGGACAGTGTGAAGGCATTGCTCCACCATTGTAGGGGATGTGAATGGAAAGTTAACACATCAGATATGCTAACGCATATTCAACGGCATCACTCAGATGTGCCGATCACCGGGACGAAGAAAAAAACAACCCGGAGCCTAACTTCTTATCCCCGCTGCTTTCAAGCAGCCTTTAGACTGAAAAAAAGAATGGGATAAAACAATCACAGAAATCCTTTGAGTGATTCCGGTGGCCTTTTAAAGTTGAGAAAGATAATAAGTACAGATATATGTGTATTTTACTTTTTTACTGTAGTTAGTATAATTGGATATGAAAAGGACTACATCACTAGTACCATACTTTTTGAAGGCAAAATGATATATTTTATACTTTTCATGCATTAATTGGTGCCTTTGCCAGGGATAAAAAGCATGGCCAGAATGTCCCAATTGCACAATTACAAAAAATGACAAAAGACAGATTTAAAAAAAATATTAGTTAACATGAGTAACTCTCTCCCAAATCCAAAAACTACAGTGCAAAAACTCAAATTTGTGATGTCATAGGGTATAAAGTGTGGAGCTGCTCCATAGACAATGAATTGAGAAAGAGTTATTGATGACACTGAGAGCACCCAGGGGAACGTATAAAGTATATGGGAACATTTTCTGTTTCACAATTGACAACACTACAATATAATGAAGCTCATTTGGGTATAAAAAAAAAAAAAAGAAAACAAACATTCTGTGGGTCCACAAAATCAGTCTCTTATACCCCATGACATCACAAGTTTGAGACTTACTTCTCTGGTTTCTGGCTTTGAGAGAGAGTAGCTCATGTTCACAAATATTGATTGAACTTTCTTAGGCCAGGGAAATCACATATTGGAAATCTTAATTTAGATGGTGTTCCCCTTTAAATTACCATCAGCACCCCAGGTGCTAACCGCAAATCAATCTCTTACGCATCTGAGGGTACACATAAAATATCAGTTACAAAGTTCCTTGGCATCTGAGCTGCTTAACTGGACTCAAATCTCTCATGTTGTAGACTTATCTCTGTGGACCTTTACTCACTGTTCATCTACACACGGTTATCTCTCAGCTACTGTATGTGGTGCATGTGAGGAGTGGAATTAAGAGGATGAGAAGAAGAAAACAAGATAGGGAAAGAAAGCAGAGGAGTGCCTGTGGGTGTTTGTGCACACACACGCCTCACATCCAGACTGTGGATATCACCTTGTCCATGACTCTATATGTGTGTGACCATCCTTATTAGCTCTGTAGTTAACCTTCTAAGACCAGCAGAGAGACTTTGAGAAATAGCCTGTCTGTTGACTCAGTCTGGGGCAGTCAGTCTAATTCAGGACCATTTGACATTTGGCCTGTTTCGAAATCACCGTAAAATATGACTGAAATATCCCGGGCCTTTAATCATTCACAGCCCTGAGGGAAAGTAAAAATTGGTGAGTTGGTAACGGATGGGAAGAAAAGGAGAGAAATTACATTTCCTTCTTTCTGCAACTGTTGCAAAAAGTCAGGCTGTACGATTTTTGATCAAATAAGAATGGTAAATGGACTTCCATTTATATAGCACCTTTTCAAGTCAAAGCCCTTTATACTACATGCCAACATTCACCCCATTCACACACACATTCATACACTGATGGCAGAGGCTGCCATACAAGGTGCCAACCGGCCCATCTAATCTAATCCTGTACACACCGATGGCACAGCCTTCGGGATCAATTTGGGATTCAGTATCTTGCCCAAGGACACTTTGACATACTAACTGGAGGAGCCGGGGGTTTGAACTGCTGATCTTCCAATTAGTGGATGGCCGGCTCGTCCTCCTGAGCAACAGCCGCCCCAGCATCACAATTCTTTTTTGTAAGAAGGCATCTTAGGTGTTCTAGTTTCATAGGATATCAGTAGCTTCACTCTAGCTCTAAAACTGAACCTCGGTCGGGATCGCAGGAGTCAGGGGGTTAATCATGCAGCCATAAGCACACACCAATATAAACAAGCGTTCTCTTAATGCTCCTCACACACTAACACACATCTGCAAAGCGGTACAATGTGATCGTTATTGCCTGGTCTCACCACGGCAGATTGGACATCATTGAGGATGCAGTATGAGGACACTGAATACAAAATATGATTCATACTTGTGAGGACAGAAGAATCATTGGATAAAATCCTCTTGTGTATTACATGTTTTTTATATTAATAATGTAACACATTGTTCTAGAGGACATGATCTGCTGGTGTTGAAGAGAAAAGAAGAGAATGGGGCTGGATTAAAGGGTTCAGTAGTACAGTATGCATTAAAAGTTCATACAAAGTGCCGTCTGAACATGCTCCACAGGAAGAAAGGGTTTGTTCCGTTCCAAATGGCCACATTTGAAGGCAGGATGAAAAGCTTGCTGTCATGGAGAGGGAGGGGAGACACGATGAATTGTACAAATGGGAATAGCGGTGCACTTGTGTGCGTGTGTGTGTGTTTTATGTCTTTGTGTTCTAGGTGCAGCTCACTGAAGACTGATTAAAGGTACCTGTGTGAAGATGTGGGCTGGGTTTTTATAGGTGGCTCCTTCCTGTGCTCACACTCTCTGAACTCCCTGACCCAGGACACAGCTTTTCGAGTTCTCTCATTTTCGCTTTTTATTATAAATAGATGTATTCCGTTGCGTCAAACTCGGTGCCATGTCTTATTTATGTTGTGGTTTTTGAGCCGGTCGTAACACATGTACACACAAAAAGTGACAGAAATCGTTGAGTGAAGAACTAAAGAACAGAGCATGAGAGAGAAGTTCAAACCCAGCTTAAGGCTGGCCCACACTATCAGATGATGAAAATGTGAGAGACCCCACACATAACGACATGTTAAATGTAACAGTTTTGTTCCTATAGTGTGTGGAGAGCAACGATTTGGCCAAAACAACACACCACACACTAACAGATTCTATTCATGAACAACAAGAGTCCCAAATAAAAAAACGGAAATCTCGCAAAATGTCTCGCTATCAAATGTGACTTTAGTGTAAACAAACATGGCGGACGACATGCAGGAAGATTTAGCGATGTTAGTTTTTGCATTATTTTGTACTGAAAATTCACAAAGGATGGATGAAGTCATGGAGACACGTTAAATAAACACTTGCGTTGTTGCCACAAATCAACAAGTTGGTCCTCTTACTACTACTTTATGCTTCGCGTTTTGTATTAGCTCGTGCATTAGCCGCGGCCGCCATGTTTGTTGTCCTTCCGCTTCGGTCAGCTTGGTTCTCAACTGGCTATTGTTCTTTCCCACGTGACTGTGTCATCGGCTGTCCTCAGGGTTCCCCACGCCCAACAGGATATCTGATTGGAAATATTGAACATGAATAATATTTACGATTTGAAATCGGTGCGGCCAGGATAGACTTCTGAGCCGATCGGGGGTGTAAAAAACAATATTAACATACCTCACACCACAGGAATACCTGGAAAGATGATCTTTAGAATCATCAAAAAAATCAGGGCTTTGCTGACGATTGTCGGGAGGGAGGAATTGGGCCCAAAATCGGCTGATTCTCGAATAGTGTGTACCTGGCGTTACTTTCTCACCTCCACAGACCTGGCCAATCACTGCGTGAAGTGGGCATTCTTGATTCTGCAGATTCTCTCTGACCTTTCCGACATCAGAAAAAAAACCCAACTTCAGAAAACGAGGGGGGCGGGGGTCACACACAGTCCAGTAATCCGACAAGCACTTTGTCTGAGGCACACTGATACTTTAAAGGTCAGGTTATGCTCAAACAAAATGAGGTTCGTATGACATGTTGTTTGACCATCTCTGAAATCAAAAGTCTCATTTGTTCCGAACGGCCACACTGGAAGGTGGAATGTTGTTTAAACACAGGGATAACGGCGCAGACAGTCTCTCCTGGAAGGCATTCACAGAAATTGTTACATTAAAGGAGCAGTGTGTAGGATCTCAGGGTATCTAGCGGTGAGGCTGCAGATTCCAAATTCTCCCGTGTGCCAAGAGTGTTGGATTTCTACGGTGGCTGACGTGAAAATGCGAATGGCCCTCACTCAGGGTCGGCTAAACATAGGCCATATAGGCGGTCGCCTAGTGCGCCCCTTTCTGGGGTGCGAATTTAGGTAACAATTTAACAAATAAAGACAGAAAAAAGAAATACACTTTTCACCCCTGTAACTCTCTTTCTCCCACCAACAATATCAGGGGCCAATTGTTTATTTATATTATAATAAATACAGTTATTTATGAAAATAAAAATTTTAATTTTTGTCTTAAAACAATTGGAATGTCTGATGTGTGTTGACGTTTACGGGGCTAGGGTTAGGGTTCTGGGGGGTTGAACCCCGGCCCTGCCCTCTCTAGAGCCAGTTGTGGTAAGAGTAGAGTGTGTGTGTACGTAGGAAGTGAGTGGTGAAGCAAGAGAGAGAGAGCGGTGGCAACGGCGGCAGCGAGTAATGTTATCGACTCCGGCCCAAGCAGGAAAAGTTAACAGAGTTTTGTTTTGTCTGTTCTGGGCTACTGTAGAAACATGGTGGTGCAACATGGCGGACTCCATGGAGAAGATCCGCTCTCTTTGTAGATATAAACGGCTCATTCTAAGGTAACGAAAACACAACGATTCTTATTTTCAGGTGATTATACACTAAAGAAAACACACATAGTATTATTATATTCCATTTCTGCCAATAGGTCCCCTTAATTGTTACACACTGGTCCTTTAAGAATGAAAAAAGGAGCTGAGAGAGAAGCTCGAACCCTGGCTGGAAGCATACTGGCAGCTTAAGACCTCCTGAGTGACCTCCCGAGTGTTTCCCCCAGAACCCAATCTGCAGCAAGGCAGGTGGTTAGAGGTTATGTGTGCTCCTGGTTTCACTCAATGGAAGAAAAAAAAGAAAGAAAGTACATGAAAAAGGAGAAGAAAAAAATAATTTACAAATCCATAGACAGAAAAACACTGACCCTGGATCTGAGTAAAATAAGCCTATTAGATGTCTGCTCTTTCATTAAACTAAGAATAGCTGACACTACTCCTTTTTGGTCTGTTATACGCAGGTAAAAATGTCAGTCTAACTAATGTGAAAGTCCTTTTGTTCCTGTCCTTGAAGGCTGAAAACAAGACTGAAAATGAGCTCCTGTGCTGCTGGATTGCTGTTGATATTCACAACACTCAGTAATGAGACATCGGCATTTCAGCCCACTGCACATCCAGGACACCTTGAGAGTTGATTGCCTTGCTCAAGAGGACCACAGAAGTAGTTACTAAACAAGGGTAGCCTTTAGGTAGTAAGGCTCTCAGTTGAATGACTAAGACCAGTGACATTTTGGCTAACAATAACAGCCTGAATCAGGGCTTTCCATCAATGCAACATCAGCACCACCTCCCTCTTTCACCTCCTCTGCCTCTGTCTCTCCCTGTCCCTTTCTCAAACCGGACCCTCCCCACTCCCACTCCGTGACAAAGTCAACTCCATTTGCTGTCACACTCACAGCTGAATGAAGCACCCTTCTTTAAGCTGCAGGGTTTAAATACAGCAGCAAGCATCGGGACGAACTTCCCTCTCTCTGACGGAGACGGGAACTGTCATAACGTTTCGTAACCATGGTTTCGTATCAAGCGGCAACTGTTATACACAGCACTAATAATACGCTACATAAGTAACAGTGTGGGCAGGGAGGTGGCAGACTCATAACATTCACTCCACATAAAATGTATTGCCAAGTATTTCACATACAATGAATTTGTTGTTTTGGTGCATAAAAAGAGAAACATAGATATAGAATAGAAAAATCATTACAATAAAAATATTTTTAAAAAATAGGACTACTATTCAAAAAAACATGTACAATATGTGTTTAATATAGATATTCAATTTAATTGAATATATATCTGTTTAAAATGAAAGAGCTTGGCAGGAATGTGCAAAGATATATATTAGGGGAGGTGCGAAGGCTCACAATATTAAGAATAAAAAGGATATGCAATATACAGAGAAACTAAAAATATAAATTACTCCCATGTTTCTTTATTGTCATTTCTTTTTTTTTGTGAACATCTTCTCGTTTTTAACTCTGATGTTCATGAGCTGCTTATTTTTTGTAACCGTCCCTATAGAGGAAAATATACAACCCTACAATCAAATAAACACGTGTACCATTTCCTAGACTAGTCATTTGATCCAAAAGACAACGGAATCTTTAAATAGTTAACGTACGTCTGTATGCCAATATTAAATGTCTGTCCTAGTTTGAGCAGTTTACGTTTGTACGGGTAGTTGAACGGAACTTACATTTGTACAGAGCGTCTTCCATGACGAACACAAAACGCCGTTGCACGTTGCAAGTAAATCGGCATTGATGCAGGCTCGCTGTTGGAGGGTTATATAACTCACTTCCACTCCCCGCTCAGTGGTTTGGGATGGCACTTAATATGGCGGACCCTCCACGTGAACGTGCAAACGAAAGTGGAAGTAGGGAGGGAGATGGAGCAGGGGGTGGTTTGAGAAAGACCCTCTGTGTGTGGGGGTTTACTTTTCAGAGCCAGTCACGCCTCACCTGTCCACTAACACCTTCACAGTAGCTCCCTGCTCTGCACACCTGTTCCCATCACCTCATTGGCTCAGGACACCTTGTCTCCCCAGCTGCTCCTCGCTGGCTCATTAGTCTCTCTGTAGTCAGCGTTTTCCTCCCGTTACAGGTCAGATTGTATGAGTTACCACTGTGGAAGCACTCTATAGCTGTTCTTGTATACCTCACCTTTTTCTTTGCACTGTATATAGCCTTCAGTATTTAAAGGACCAGTGTGTAGCATTTAGGGGGATCTACTGGCAGAAATGGATTATAATATTAAAGGGACTATTTGTAACTTTCAGAAATGCTTGTTAACAGCGACACCTGTGACCGTGAAATCAACGAAAGTCAGCGCCGGGCTCGCGCTTGTTCTAAATGTACCTGAATGAGCATCGCTCAACACAGTGAGGCGACACACGTCAGCTAAAACCACAATATCACTCTATATTTCACCTGCTTGGCAGTAATGTTAGCTGACCAGACGAAGGTCTCTCCATGAATCAATGCTGATCCTAGTGTTGGCTTTTCCTGCCTCAGCATAGGCTGAGGCAGCGGGGCTCCGCAGCTAAACGTCTCGTCTCCGCCCGCAGCCGGAGAGAGCAGGAAGACTCAGGAAGGCACCCGGTCGGTAACGAGACAACAACGTTTCTCGCTGCAGAGCTCCGTCACTTCACAAGACACGGGAAACCTCTGTTGGTCTGGAGGAGCTGCAGCATTTATTTCTGCACAAACATCAATTGTACATTCACTACATATTCTCAGAGCTAAACTAACTCTTCTGCAGTGTGTAGTGAGCGCGTGTTCACGTCTAGAGGTGGAGCGAGTTTGCGAGAATGCGCGCGCTGTCTGAGTGAAGGCAAGCAGGCAGAGGAGGAGAGTACAGCGGCCACACGCGAGCGCGCATATGCGAGCGCGCATATGCAGCGCGCATATGCGAGCGCGCATATGCGAGCGCGCATGTGTCCCGCCCCGGTACATTTATACACTTACAAAGTTATAAACAGTCCCTTTAACAACTATGTTTTCATTAGTGTATAATCACCTGATAATAAGAATCGTTGTGTTTTCGTTAGCTTAGAATGAGCCGTTCATATCTACATATATATCCTCTTCAGGTATTGACAAACCAAACACTGGCTCTAGATAAGGCCATTCGTGTTTTCACGTCAGCCACCTCCAACACGCTTGACACACAGAAGTTTCAGTCGGTTGCAATCTGCAACCACACCGCTAGATGCCGCCAAATCCTACACACTGCACCTTTAACCCACAGAAATGATTCAACTCTGGTTAGCCAGAATCGGGACTGTTCAGACCCCTGTGGCGCTGATTAGGCTACTGCTCCCATGCAGCATCTTGTTTTCCTTTCTCTCCTCATCCAACTACGATGACTACTTAGAGTACTTATCTCGTTATCTCGAGAAATTAACATTTTGTTTTCTCAAGAATCAACATAAATGAACCCGTTATCATGAGAGACAGAGCTTTGTTATATCGAGATAATGAAATAATTAACTTGTGATCTTGAGATAACGGCATTAGAGTAAAATCATTGCAAGCATGGTCGTTCTTGGCTTCCATACACGTTAGCATAACCCATGTATGTTCACCCAGAAAAAAGTTATAGCTCTAGGTTGAAAAATAATAATTCTGATAATAATAGTCTTCTCCTTAGATGAGGAGGGCTGACCTGAAAGTTATCTCTAACAGAAAGACACAATGCAATGTCTGCCTGTGTGAGAGCTCAAAGTAAAGTCTGATGCGTTGATCAATAATGGGCACTCCTTGATCTGACATGTTCAGCTTAAATCAGTTGCTACAGCTGTCGAGACGCCTGATCTCTGATAAACACAAGTAATAAGAGGAAAAAAACTTTTGTTATCTCAAGATGATCTTGTTATATTGAAATAGCAAAGGTTGTGATCTTGAGATAAAGGCATTGTAAACACGGACGTTCTCGGCTTCTAAACTTCTGTCTTCACAGGAAACAACTTCCTTGGGTTTAGGCAACAAAACTACTTAGTTAGGCTTTGGAAAAGATTGTGGTTTGGCTTAAAATAACTTCTGAATTGGCGCTACTTAAGTATGTCAGTTGCGTGACAAATAAATCAACGTTGACTTCTGATTTCACACGGGACACAAACGCCGGTCTCCCGGGTGAAAATCCAGTGTTTTTTGACCTACCTCGACCTCCTCACCCTTTCAATTTCCTGGTTCACAATTACGTGGATTACATACAAATTGATTTTGTGTGATATACACGATTTACAGTGCATTACTTTTTGTAGGTATACCTACGAACGGTGTATGAGACCAGCTTGGTTCCAGTAACCAGAAAGGTTATTTTTCAGGTTTTCTAACCTCAGTCTGCACCACACCCTTCGCCTGCCATCCAAGGTTTAAAAAAATCCCCATTAGATGTCTAGAATGAAATTCAGCTGTACTGTGGGACTGAGAACCACCGCCTTAAATCACAAAAGTACTTACAAGGCTAATGGGGTTGGTGCCATTTCCAGTGGAATAATTATAACCTTACACATTATTCATGAAGAGGAGAAGCTGAACAAGTGGCAGGCATAATAAAAAAAAGGGCAAATGACTCAAGTTCATATGAATCATTAACTATTTCAGAGGAAATCAAAATCACATCACAAAAATCTGATATCAAAGACAATCAAGATCTCTGAGTCTCAACAAAATAAATGTCAGTCAAATCCAGCAAGTCATGATATTTTCTAAAAAGTGTGTTACAACTGAATCTGTTACAACAACTCAGTTCAGTGCTCCATAACAATGCTGCTCAATTTAAGGGAGAACAGGGAGTGATTTTCTCTGAGTGGTGCTCAAGCCATTATCCTCCCCGAACAGGTAGCAAGGTAGAGCGAAGGACCTTGGAGAGCAAAACCCTTCAGGAGGAGCAGAAAAGCATACCTGTTGCCATGACAACCACTG